>JAABKK020043417.1:0-12861 GCA_011634745.2 Catotricha subobsoleta | reverse complement strand
GTCAGGTCGAAAAATCAAAAAAACAAATTTTTCGACCATTTTCGAAAACTGTTTTTTCGAAATTTCGAACTGAAAACCAAAACTGATAAAAACTAAAACGCATATATTTTGTCACAATTCCGATTCTGCGTCTAACGGTATCTCAATCATCAAAATCCGTCCAGCCAATCCTGAGAAAAATCCAAAATAAAGCGAACAAAAAAAAAAAAAAAATCACTAAACCTATACTTCAATTTTTTCAAAAATGAAGTAAAAAATTACCAAAAGAACAACCCTTGTATTCGCTAGAGCTCGAGAACGAGTAACAAATTTTTTAAACGGTCTTTGACAAACCAATACTTGATTTTTTTCAAAATTTTTCAAATTCCTCAAAAATGATGTAATAAAGCACTGGTTTAATTTTTTGTTGTCTACCTATCCAAATTATTTAACTTCCTTTCAAGAAATATATCCCATCACCATATCACATCTTCAAAAAATCCACTTTCACTCAGAAATTATAGCAGTATTTGACTTTGAAACAATGCCTTTACTATTAATTTATTGGTTTTTGTGGTACAAAAACACCCAGACGCAATGTTAACCTAGACACCAGACCTATGTCATATTGTTAATCATAGTCCTTTAAAAAAAAACTACTAATGGATTGGTACACGACTTCATTTTTGTTAAGACTGGTATTGGTCATTGACTTACCAATAGACGCAGAATCTCTGCTTGTGAACGTATTATATGTTTTGGTTGCGATCCGTCTACTCAATTCTGAGGATTTTTTTTCCAACTTCTTCCATTAAATTAGGTCTCATGACCGAAAAACGAAAGTTCAACATCAATCAACGCAATTGTAAATACCTTAGTAACAAGACGTAGAAATGGGACTGCTCTGAATTCTAAAGCCTAAAGTATCGGCTTTCAAACAAAGAAATTGTAATAAATAGATATACACTGTCAGTAATCTTTCACTATAAAAATGAGGCTTTTTTGAGGGAGTTACACGCATGTCGATTTTAATTCCATAATTTTATTTTCGTATTGCCGTAACTCACGATTCGTAGAGAAAACACAAAAAATAGGTCCCCCTTTTGGAGCCAAACTGGGAGTACTAAACAATATCCAATCGGCCTTAAATTTAAAACCTATTCTAATAGCATCGGTCCGTTGCCAAAAACCATATAGCGTTTAAGAAATAAAGATGTGACGAAATAATTGTCACCCTAACGTGTATGTGATTTCATGTTTATTGGGTTATAGATTCATCATTTTTGAATTTTTGAATTTTATACTTTGCGCAATTTCTTTCGTAAAATGACACGAAAATGAATTCGAAAAATTGCAAGACGTAAACTAAATCGTCGAAAAGAATGTTCGCATTGTACGTAAATTCGAAATCATTTCTATGGCTTTAAAAAAAAATATCTAATTTTACGATTGATTTTGTGCTGTCAAGTTCAACGCACTAAGTTATTATTTTTTTTTTTTTTATAATCAATAAGTAGTAAATTATAAAATTGTAGTTTTATTTACTGCAAAATATCAAACTAACTATTATTAAAAATGTTTTTAATAAGTAATTGCATTCACTTACATTTAAATATGGGAAAATAGTACGAAGGTGTTTGCAGAACAAAAGTTTATTTGTATTCAAAGTGAAGTCATTTGAAGTATCCCATCAATATCATCGTCATCATGTTTATTAAAAAATCTCATGCAGATGTAAAGAAATTAACATTGAAAATTCAAGATAGCAAAAAAGATTCAGCCTCGCGTTTAAGACATTTAAAAACAATTTTAGGTAAGAAACTGGTTATTTTTGAAAATCATTATTATGGTAATTATAAGTTTGAAGTGGGTGGATCGCGTTTTCTTTTTCAAGTGTTCTTTTTTAAATTATTCAAATACCGATGTACATACTTGTATACAGGTGCGGTACGCTGTGGTATGCGTAAAGCGTGAATTACATTTATTTATGTTTTAGCGGGCGAAGTGAGAAAGCTATTCTGCTACAATTCATATATAGATATCTCTACCTATATTTAAACAAATATATATTTCCTCTTTTAGTTTTTATTTTATTTTTTCATTGGCATGACTTTGTTTACACTTTGTCGATTCAACAATTTTTTATAAGTAGGCTTACAATCACTGTGTTTTCTTTTAGCGCCGAAATTCAAATGATTTTTTTTCTTTGAGTATAAATATTAATTTTTAATTAATATTTAATTTGTAGTAATTATGCGATAAAACAAGAACAATGCACCCAGAATTCGATTAAGCAGATTTTTCGACATTTAATCGTTCAACCACTTAAAACTTATCATAATCATTAATCTTTTTAGCGATAATATGACTTCTAATAATGCACGAAATTCAATTAAAACCGAATGAAAAGTTTATAAATTCAAGTAGTTAATCGTTTTGTTATTTTGTTTTTAGATCATGTCGACATTGAAGAGGCAAAATCGCTATTTGAAACAAATTACAGTCATGTTTATTTTATATTATACGATACATTTGTGCAAGCAGAAACAAATTTGCGTCAAAGAGGTAAGTTTATTATTTTCCAAATAATTAAAAAGGATATAACAACAATTAAATCGTCATGTCTGACACTATTAATTAATACATTCATCCTATTTTATTTTAGCATGAGATTTTAATTATTATAAAATCCTTGTGTTTTCGATAATTTTTGTCGTTGAAATTTCTTTTTATTTATTATAGAATTTATGTTTTAAATTCATATTTCATTCAAGAAGATTTTGTTTTTTTTTTTTTTTTTGAAATTAATATTTTATAAAATGTCCTACATAATCTTTAATTTATGTCAACAAATTAATTAAAAACCAAGTAACAATAAATATTTAATGGCTACTGGAAGAATATTTAATAAAAAATTATTCCTTAAAAGTTATGTTTTTGTTTACGTAATGAAAATATATTTATTGAGTGAAATGAATTCTGACTCGTAATTTGCCTATAGTCCGTTGAAATAATACGTTTCGTTCTTATTTTACCGCATTCAGAAATTCTATTTCATATTGGTAAGTTTCTTACTGCTTGTATGTTAAATGCTTGATGCACTTTCTATATAATTATGCTTGTTCTTGTAGAAATGATTTTTTTTTTTTTTTTTAATATTTATTCGAATATCAGATAGTTAATTATTTTCGAAATTTTAAAATAAATAAATTCAATCCAATTATTTGTTCCGGATATTCTTAATTTAATATTATTATTGTAACATTAATGAATGATTAATAGAAAAAGCAATTAACGAATTTAATCTTTTTTTTTCGGAAATAAATATTAATTTAAATGAATTCATATTATGGCATGTCTGTCTGTATCTAATATTTATCCATCCTGGAAACTTAAGATTCGATTCCGTAGAAAGCTTGTGTATTTTTAAATTTTGAAGTTAACAAAATGAATAAATTATGAATATTAAATTATAGTTCATAAAGCCCACCGTGAAGAACTGGATGGTTCATTGTGGCTCCTCGGAAAAATATTAAGTCTTCTGCCTGAACTTATTGCAAGAAGATGGCAATGTCACTCGCTTGGTCGAGTTATGGCCAAGCTATTGCATCATGGAAATAGTTCGAAATTAAGAAGAGAAGGTGTTCGGTAAGTTTTCTTTTCTGTATGTGGAAATTCAATATAATTAATCATATTTTAATTAAAATTTGATGCAGATATTTCTTGCTGTGGTATCAAGCTTTATGTGAAAATGCCCCAAATCATGTACATGCAATGTTCACAGAATTAGTACCAGGGCTAAGTGTACCACAGAAGGGTATAATTGGTCTTTCCGAAACTGAATTTAGTGCAATGGATTTGATGAATCATCCGAATATGAAAGGTGAAATGGGTGCTTCCGTTTTTCATGATACTGGCGTACATCCTGTAAGGCCACCTGAAGCAACGCCATTGTTGCCACCTGCATCAAATGAGAGATCAGCGGCTCCGGATCCAAGAGATGGATTAGAGGTACTTTTAGATGGTATGCTCAAAGCAACCGCTGGACTGAAGTGGAGGGACAATAGTCCACAAAGACATATGAAATCATTTGCATTTTTATTGCATCGCTTCAAAGAAGTATACTTACCACTATTTTGTCCAAACTTTGATTATTTTACTTCTATTTATGAGCCGAAACTGGATTTACCTGTTATGCGAACAATTAGTAAAAGGGAAGAAGTAATGAGCTCCTGTATTGTTGTCTTAGTAAATTGGATTTCAATGTATACTCGTGAAAAAATTAGTAATAATCGTTTCTATGTATCCGTTGAAGAAGATTCATCCGATCCAGCGAGCTTCATGTCCAATGTTAAATACATGGGTTATATGCAGCCTCATTTGATTCGAGATGTTTTATATTCAACGCGTGATAATATAAATTTCATCCATGAAGTATACAGACAGGCCTTTTTGCTAAATTATTCATCTAAATCACAAATTAGTGCGATACGAACTGCTATTACAACATATAAAGAATGGATGAGCAATGCACCGCCCCCATTTTTGTTAGAACCAGAAGATAATAATAATGGCAACAATAATGAACTTACACATCCTAGAAATCAGCGTCTACGTACAGATTCATATTTAGGAGCAATTACTAAAGAAAATTTACTAATACGTGGTGGTTTACAAAATGTTCTACAAGTTTTTGTCACAAATACGGCAAATGTATTTATGGTACAAACAGCCCATTCAAATGTTGTTTTACAATCAAAATCAAGAGAAACAACACCACTTGATGAGCAAACAGATATTTGCAAAAGTGTACTGAATATTTACAGAACAATGGTAATGAATACCAAAATGGATGGGAAAACATGGGAGCAACTGTTGCTTGTTCTATTGCAAATTACTGCAGTTATATTAAGTCAGGCTCCACCTAATTCTAAAAGAAATAATCTTGGTGGTAGACTCGCTCAACCTGTTTTTCAGACGTTAATTGTAACATGGATTCGAGCACACACAAATGTTCCAGTTAATCCGGCTCTTTGGTCAAAGTTTTTGAATGTTTTGTCGTCTTTAACTCATAGAGAGGAACTAATAATTGAGTGGAATAAAACAATGCAAACATTGACAAGAGTCATGGCGCGCCAAGTGTATAACCTAAATTTACAAGACCTTCCATTAGACAGATTAGCCGAGCAAAAGGGTAAACGTAGAAGAGGAACAAATTTTCAACAGGTTTCCGGATCGAGAGAAGGATCTAGTAGTTCAAATATTATCAAATCAGGAGGTATAGATGAACAATTAAACGAAGAGTCTTCCAATAACGATCGTCAAAGAACTATATCTGGACCAGCATCATTAAATCGCAGTTATAGTGAAGGAAGTTTGGCACCTTTCAGAAAAACTCGACCCCGCAGGCGTGTTAAAAGTACGTCAAAAGTGCCAACGCTTCCAACGAACGTTGAATGTTCCTTGAACCGAATTCTTTCTGGTGTTCCCGGTAATATCAGCATTAGTAGTGAAACACTCAATACGTCTAAAATATCTCAATCTGGCCTAGATGGCTCAGGTACATTAAGAAAGGCATTGTCATTAGATTCGGTTAGATTTCGTCACTATTCCGACAGTCCAAGAGGATCTCGAACGCCGTCGCCTACGGCATCAAATGGAATTGATGGTGGAAGTATTAAAGATTCTCCAATACAAATCGATATGTTGACGGGAGATTCAAGTAGTATAGATACACAAGATGACAATAACATAGCATCTGCTGATCGTAGATCAATTTTAATGGGCGGATCGGCACGTGGCTGGTTACCAGATGTAGCTGCGGTTATGTGGAAAAGAATGTTAGGTGCACTTGGCGATGTAAATAAGATTTTAAACCCAAAACTGCATGCTCAAGTGTTTAAGCATTTAGTTGATATAACAGATAGTCTAATTAAAATACGATTAAATCAGGGCATATCTAGTGACAATCAAAGTACACCAACACCACCGAACTTAGTTCCGCCAATTGGAATAGTTGCTCCGTGGTGTTACGGTGCACTTTCGTTAGATTTTCAATATAGAGATGGAAAACTTTGGGCATTACAACTATTATGTTCAATAACTAAACACGGACCTCCACTTAGTAACGATCAATTACCACTTTTTTATCATGCAATTCATCAAGCACTAACGGGTGAAGATAGGGCAATGGCGTATACAGTATTAAAATATCTTGGTGGGCCTAGATTTCTAAGTTTATTACTTCCTGGACATTCATTATTATTATTAGATTTGGTTCATGCATCTACAGTTATATTAACATCGACAGAAACAAGTAATGTACCACGAGCTGAAGTAACAGGATTATTATGTTCATTATTATGTTTTCCACGAACATCATTACCGAAACAATTTTTGCAACCATCCGAACCACATGTTACCCTAATGGATTGTCCTGATATTCAAGAGCATGTTCTAAATGTTATTCTACGATGTGCTAGAAGAGAACCAACATCGAAAGCTAGGTGTATTGCAATATCAGCATTAGGCCAATGGATTCTTCAGAGTTTAGGAAATTCTGTATATGTAGAAAAAGGTTTCAAGCAAAATATTACGCACAAAGGAACAAGACCATCTGCATTAAGAACTACACAAAATCCTCGAATTAAAGAAGCGGTTCAAGTAATTTTGCAGGCATTACAGTTTAAGCATAGAACAATCGCACGTGTTGCTGCTGAAACATTAAAACTATGTGCTGACAAGGGTAAGCAGTTAGCTGAAATTGAGCGGCTTCCTCAGCTTATAATAAAATCCATATGCATTGCATTAGAAATTCAAAATGTAACGCATCCTAAAGACAGTGACAAAGTGGTTTTATCTGCATTATTATTATGTCTCGGCGAGTTTTGTATGTCTATTCCAATTATTTTGCTTATGCAGACATTAAGCGACTCAAATGATAATTTAGTATTAATAATGCTTCGCATTCTTCATCAAATAGGAACTGGTGCTCAAACTGATAGAATAAAATTATTTACACCAGATGAAGATTTTGATATGTCCATTTTGGTGGATGATATTAAAACACAAATGTCTTCTGAGGCTAGTTATCAAACTGCAGAAACTACGCAAAATTGTATAACGGCAATAAAACTATGCGCCAAAACAGTTGCTATGCATTTGGTCACTAATTTGGGACACTTTCCAATGGGAATTGGTGCATCTCGCTTGAGCTCCATTGTAGATGAACATGATGACATGACTCTACTTCAAAACAATGATTCAAATATTTCTACACGAGATTCTGTTGATTTTACTTCGCAAGTACTTAATGCATCGAATTTACAAATGTTTTTACTTAATCCTGGTCTTGTGACTAGTTTCGTTGAATTGTCAGCGCTTAAACTTCCTGGTGGGGGTATTACAGCAGGTTTAGTAACTGCAGATCGACAAGTTAGAGTACTTTTACGAGATCTAAATGGAAAAGCATGTTGGGACGCCTGCATATTGTATAGAGAACCAAAAATGCAAATTACAAACATCGATAGCATTGATGAGAAACAAAATATTCAAAGTTCAACAGTTTACGATAATAAGTATTTTACAGAAAAATCTTTAATGACTAAGCCTTATCAAAGTGGACGAAATTTTTTGGTTGGTGCCTCTTTAGATCCACTAACATCAACAGTCGTTTTACCATTAAATCCACGACAACATACCTTACGACATAGACCACCAAATCAATTACCAGTTGCAACGGATCTGGCACCTGACTTGGATCAACTTGATGATGTAAGTAAAATAAATTAAATTAGTGAAAAGTTTATGAAATTCATTATGAATAGATCATTCACTTCTTTCGATTATAGATGCTTCATTATTAGCAACGCTTATGCTACTCTTAATAAAATTATACTTGTTTCATATTTTGTTCTTAATTATGCAAAAATCGATTTAATACAAGAAGTTATTGGTCTATTTGTTTTTTTTATTGTTAATTGTTATGCTTTAAATCATTGTTAATGGTTCTGGTACTTATGGAACATGAAAGAATGAAAATAAGTTTTAAGTTTACTTCAATTCTTGTATTATATGTATATATATATATATATTTTTTGTATTATATAATAAATTAATTTTTATTGAATTCATCTAAATATCTCATAAACTTTATTAGTTATTGCAGTATATAGGACATACCAGCCCAGAATGTTTAGATGAAACATGCTCTTATTTAAATACAGCTGCTCAATCACCACTTGGTTTACAATTAGAAGCGCAGACTATATCAGTAATTCTGAATCAAAGAGCTATGGAGCAAGATTTCAATGCGATGCAAAGTTCTCAATGTATAAATATTTCGCCACATTTATCAAAAGAAGACTATTGCAAACAGAAAAGTTGCAGTGATACATCAAAATCAACTAATAATAGTTTATTAAAAAATGATCTTCCATTTCATTATTGTAAACTTTTGTTTAGTCAGCTTGGCTTAGCTGGTTGGGAACGAAGAAAACGTACACATTTGCTTATACGAACCGAAAAATTATTGAGAGAATTAAGAAATTTAGATACGCAACGGTGTCGTGAGACACATAAGATGGCTGTGATATACGTAGCAAGCGGACAAGAGGACAAAAACAGTATTTTCCGGTAATTTTTTTTTTTTTCAATGTTGTGTTAAAACAATAATTTCTTAATTATTTATATTATTACAGAAATTCTTGTGGCAGCAGTACCTATGAAATGTTTGTCTCAGCACTTGGATGGGAAGTGGAACTTGAATCACATAATGGATTTTTAGGTGGTTTACCTAGGCAAGGGTGTGGATCCACTTCGCCCTATTATGCAACACCATTTTTAGAGGTTAAATTAATATTTTTATTCATATGATAATGATAGTTTTAATGTTAGTAATGGTTTTATACATATGTATATGTATATATTTTATATATTTTTTTTTTAATTGAAGGTCATTTATCATGTTGCAACTCGAATGCCATACGATAGTTCTGAGGCAATCTTAAACAAAACTAGACACTTGGGCAATGATGAAGTGCACATTGTGTGGAGCGAGCATTTCAGAGATTATCGACGTGATATATTACCAACGGAGTTTTGTGATGTTTTAATAATAATTTATCCATTAAAAAGTGGATTATTTCGGGTTACGGTAAATCGCAAACCGGAGGTTCCATGGTTTGGACCATTAACCGATGAATCTATTGTTGGTGGGGCATGTTTAGCTAGTCTTGTCAGGGCAACAGCTATAAATGCTAGTCGAGCAAAACGAACATCTTTGCCATTCTATCAACAATTGTAAGTATTAATTTAACTCATATAACAAAAATATTTAAATATATGGATCCTTCTCTGTTGTATAAATCTAGCTATGAGGAAAGAAAAAGATCATTGGATACAGTTGCATCCAGACATAAAGACAGTAATACGTTTGAAGATTTTACTGCAAGAATATTCAATCCTATTCCTTCACTACATAACAATTCATCTAGTACAAATTGTTCTTTAGTTTCGGCTATGATCGACAATAATTATCGAAATCAATCAAAAAGTACGAACTGATCAATGACGTATATATTTTGGGAGTATGGAAAGTTTTTCTTTATAACTATTTTCATTTGCAGAATGGAGTCAGCATACAGATACAAAAATGACTCCTCGTAATGTTTCTCATCAATCCACAACTACTGTTAACATTAACATAGATCATCCGTCACCTCGGCCACATCGAAAACTACATCCATTTAAAAGTGCACCAAAAAAACATCAACAGGGTGCCGGAACTCCGCCCGATAGTCCAACATTACCCGGAGCCGGAAGAAAATTTAAATAAAGTTAGTTGTGAATTTTATTTTTACTTATAATTGATTACGTATAGTACTTTATTTGAATAGGATAAATCTTAGAAAATTAACAAAAATAAAATAGATTTGACTGTTTTGATAAAATTCAAGTTAGATATTTTTAGTTTAATAATACTTTACTACAAAAATAAAAATTAACTAAAAAACATATTTTGAATTTAATTAATAACAGATTCATCTTTACGGGATGTTGCGCTTCAACTTAATTGTTCTTAAGCACACTAACAATCATTTAAACAGCACAAACAAAATTAATCGATCCTCGTAGAGTGTATATAATATAATTATATTAAAATGCAGCGAGCAGCTAATAAGTCAATGAATAATTCTATAGATTATTAGTCTAATAGTTATTACATATTAAAGTTAATTAATTTTAGAAAAAAAAAAATAACACGAAATTTTATAATTTATATAAATATTATTATTTATAATTATTATTGTTAATTATTATTTTTATTAATTATTTAAAACACATTGATATCGCTATATATAGTATTTTCAAAGAAAATCAATTAGCAATTACAGTTAAAACAATTACATTATTATAAATTATTTAATAATTATTATTTTAATATTTAATATTATTCCTTAAGAACATTTGCGTCCACATTGTAAATTATAATTTAACATTTAATATTTTATTAACCGACATAATTTTATTTATTTCTACATTTGTTTCATAAATAATATAAATCAAATGGAATTGATTGATTTTTATTTTAATTACATTGCAATACAATTAAATACAAGTTTAAATAAATAATCGTAATCTTTACATCGTTCTTCATATTTATCTCTCTCTATTTCTCTATTTTTAATTATGAATCTGTCCATCAATCTATTGTATCTAAATTTTTGTCTTTATCAAAAAAGTAAAAATAAATAAATAAATAAATTAAAAAATATTAATATAGCAATTGCTTAGGAAGAAAGACCATTTTGAAAGAAATATATAACGCGTTCTGGCATTAGGTGGCATTAAATGTAAAAAAAAAATCGTTAGATTATATATTATCTGACGACGGTTGAATGTGCTTAGAACCTATCCCAAAATGTTCACGAAAACGATGATCTCCCTTTACTGCATTCAGCAATTAGGTTCGTTATTACTTGCGTGAACATTGTGCGATAGACCCTATAAACATAAAGCCATCGATATTCAAATCTTTATACCATAATAAGGTATATTTATGGTATATAACGTTTAAAATATATACCTATAAAAGCCCGTATATGGTATATACGTTTATTCCCCCACACGGTATGAAATTATTAGCTATTTATTTTTTTCACAAGGATAAAAATCGAAACAGAAAACCAACTTTATTACATACAACAATCAATATTAATTTCATTTATTGTTATTATTTTTATTATTATTATTATTTTTTTTTTTTTTTTGAAGAAACTTAATAACCTTGTGGTGAGTCTGATTTTTACAGTATTTTTTTACATAAAATTTAGCTCACTATATATAAAATTTACCTGAATTTACATTTCTAAAATGTGGTTAATAATAAAAACGAAAACAAAAAAAAATCTTTGTAAACGTCATATTTATCTACCTAATTTTAGAAATAACACATAAATCATGATACAAAAACCAAAATAAAATAATCAAAAAGTAAAAAAAAAAAATCATTTATCCAATTTAAAAAAAAAAGTATTAAATAGCATTGAATTGAACGCAGATTTTTGCACATAAGAATTAATTAACTAAATTATATTTGCATTTAGCATTAGCGTAGAGTGCATAGATGGATGATAACCAAATGTAATATATTTTATTATTAAAATTAAAATTTTATTTTAATGTTATTTAAATACATATATACATTCTATATAAATATATTATATCTACTAAATTATGTGATTTATACACGATATTAAAAATTTAATACATATTTGATAAAATTGAGTTTGTAATTTATATATTATATCTGGCAACAATTCCTATGTTGTTTGTTTACAGTATAAGAAATAAAATGAAAAAATAAAATAAAATGGAATAACATTCCATATACTGACAATTTTACTGCAAATCGTTTAAATAATCCCAATAATGTTTAAAAAGATATTCTAACAATTATCGCAAAACCAAATTGAAAATTTCTGAGGATTTACCAATTTAATTAACGTCCGAACTAGAGAAATGGTCCAGCTTTCTCCCAGCTTTTTTTTTTCATGTTCAAAAAAAAAATAATTACTAACATTAAATAAACTATTTTACGAATATTGTTCAGAAAAATATCCTCAAAATTTTATTTTATTGCCGTTGATGCAATCAGATAATTTTTCTTTATTAATAAAGTGTGATATTTTGTTTCTTTTCAACAAGCTGTATTACTTGATAAAGAAACACAAAATTTTAACTTATAGAAATAAAATGCATTAAAGTAAAATTTGTGCAGGTTTAAAATTTTATGCTCAATTTCCAGTTTTGGGTGGTGATTTTCCGTCCTTTATATGTAATTTAATCAAATCGTTTCGCTTTGTTTCCATTGGCACACAAACATGTCTGTATTATTATATGTTTTCATTTTTTTTTCTATTTATCATGAAATTATATGGATTAATATGAAATATGAATTGTTGTGTTTAGTTTTGTTGTAATTTAAGTATAGCGTATATAGTTGTGAATCAGTGGTTTATATTTTTTATTCTTATATTTTTACATTTATATATGATGATAGTGAGAGATAAAGGTATTCGGAGCTAATCCAAGCTTGGAAAGATGTTGGCCAACCGAAAAACGCTTCATTTTTTTTTCTTTCTTGAAAATACTTATGTTTTGGCTTTAATTTCTGGTAAATTTTTGTTTGGGGAACTTAATTTAGTGAAAAAAGTAGCAACACATTTTTTTTAAATAATTATTCTCTGACGTAAGTATTTAGCGTTAAATGCGTTTTTATTAACGTATTTTTTTAAGTGTTTCTATATTTTAATTCTATTGATATTTATAATGAAAAGTTTCTTATGTGCGATAACACCTTTAAAACTTTTCTTCCGTGAC
>JAABKK020043406.1:0-12862 GCA_011634745.2 Catotricha subobsoleta | reverse complement strand
GAACGGTTGTAGAACGACGCGTAAACCGTCTTTAAACCGACTTAGAACCAAAATAGAACGGTTCTAGAACCATTTTTTACAGTTCCAGGACCGTTCTCAAGAAAAAAATTGTTTATTGGGTATTGCGATTACCAATTAATTTGATTTATGATAAAAAAATCTCTATATTTAGATCAATTTTCATAAATATAAAATAAATTATGTTTTCCATTTCTGTTGTTCTCTAAATTTTATAAAAAAAATTATTTAAAAATTTTGAAAAAAAAATCTTTGTTTTTTTACTTCATTTTTCAGAAATTTGAAAAATTGTTAGTGCACTTTTTTTTCTGGATCTCAGGATTGGCCGGGCGGATTTCGATGGTCGATATACCAAAAAACGCCGATTTTCTTTTCAAGAAAAATATACATACTGACGTTTTTTAATATATCGTTTTTTTGTCTAGGGATCCAATTTTGTTTTTTTTTTCTTTAATTTCTTGCAAAAATGAAGTCGTGTACCAATCCATTGGCAGCTTGTTTTTTTAATTGTGCACTTTTTTTTTGTTCACTTTGTTACCGTCCTTTGACGCTTATGGTACAAATATTAAGTGCAAAGGTGCTAGTGAATAAAGCGGTCTGTTTGAAATGCGTGCGGTCTTAAGATAGTGTTTATAAGTATAATTACCTGAAAATACAATAGAAAAATTATTTTATTATTTGTATTAATCAATATTTTTGTGCAAAAATCATCTTAATTTACAAGAAGTAAGTGGGGTTCCATTTGAGAGAACTTGATATAGACAATAAATTACTTTTCTATGTATAAATCAGCTATAGATTGCATTAGCTAGAACCGGAGAACGAATAAATATTTTTCCAAATGATCTTTTGCGTTAAACTACTCATCATGAAAACACCTTTCATTTGAGTTAATTAAAAGCATATCTTTCCGTTAAAATAAAATTATATACCATTTCAATTATACTATATTTTACATAGTTTTCCAATTAAAACCTACACACCTTTTATATTTTTAATTATAACAGATACAACATTTACGTCTGTGAAAATGAAGGCGGAAGGAGGGACGGAGAGGGGGGGGATAGAATGGACGTAGCATATTTATTTAATACTAAGAATTACTTATTATTTAATTTTTTTTTTTTTTTTTTATTAAGTATATATGTACTAGTACATGGTTATTTTATAATTTGTAATATTGAAATTCTGAAATATATAGAGATGAAATGAAATAAAACTGGCAAAAAATTATATTAATCGATTTTGATATTTTTTTTGCTCTTATTAATAGATAATTTAAAGCAAAAATTAATAAACACCATAATTATTATACACTCAAATACAACCATATATCAATAAAATGATTAATATCTGTTTATCATATCTGACTGTATACTAACAAAACAATACAATACAATACAATACAACATAATATTCAATTGGAGAGCAATATTAAATTATATGGATGAACAAAATTTGCTTTATTAGCAAAACAATGCAATAAATTTGATTTTGCTGTGCTAATGCTTTAATATTATTATTATTATTATTTTTTCTATTGTCTGTCCCATTTCTCCCCTTTCTATCGTTTTTATTTATCTATAAAACAAAATTTAGGTTAATATATACAGAACACAGGACACCATCCATAGATAGGTATATTAATATTTTGGTATTTTATGTATTACTGGCAATGTACTATTGTTGAGAAAATTCAATATTACATTTATAAAATATATAGAAACGAAGATAACAATAAAGTACACATTTATTTTCGACAATAAAAATCATATTAGGTAAGGTCCACCATCGGGTTTGATCATTTACTTATATATTGGATGCCTAACGCAACCATGTGGTACACTAACAAAATGGAATTGGTAACATATTGTCTGTGTAACATATTATTCTTTATATACCTACTTACCTATCCACTTAATAATATCTAGGCTGCTTGCTGATGTTGACTGTATAAAACTAGAATTTTTGTGTCCATTGGTTGTTATATTAAAATCTATATACTATATTTATAATATGTTTGAAAATATTTGGTATTAATCAATATTTTGGTCGTAAATAATATATGTTTATGACGATCGACGTCGTCACAATATGTTTTTTGTTTCTTTCATTTTTTTTTTCTTCTATTTTCTATTTTTTTTTGAAAAGTATCAATAATGGGATTTATTGGATATCATCGTATCAATGCAATGTGTGAAAAATAAAAATATTATATGTTTCTTCTGGAAGTAGGTTATATAGTTTATTCACTATATTTCCTTGATATTCATTCGTAAATATTATTATTTAACACGTAAACCGCAGATACACTACTTACGTCATCGTACATTGTACTGTTATGTAACATATGTGAAGTATTTGTAGTCAATGGTAACTCTAGAATATATATATTTATATAATATAAATAAAAGATTTACTTCCTGATCTTTTGCATCATTGTTTCTTCCGGGAATATATTGAAATATACAGATATACTCGTATGTATATTATATATATATTTATATGTAATATGTATGTATAAAAATGAGTTGTTCGTAAGGGGTTAGCTTTTTCATGATAATATTTTTGGTTTGAGTGAGTAATGCATAAGATAGATATAGTAAATATTATATAACTTGATATTCAATAAGAAAAATGCGCATATATATATATGAATAATTTATAAAAAGTAAAAAACAAAAATGATTCAATTCTTATGTGCTTTATGTCGAATTTAATGAAAAATAAGTACATAAGTATTATTTCATAATTATATTATTTTGTAATTGATTTAGTATTCTCTGATTTATGAAAATTGAAATATGATACTAATTTAAACATTTTAAAATTCTTTTCGCAATTTTTGTTGTGAACATTTCCTTCGGCAGGATTTCATCCTTCTAAGAAAATTAAAATAAAAATAAGGCGTTGTTATTCAAATAATGCAGGATTATTAAAAGAAACGATGCATTTAGAATATATTACTATTGAAGTACATATAAAAATGTCAATATGTATGTACGTGCTAGTTTATTTTCTCACTTAATATGGATTACGCGAGAGCTTTTATTATTGCATTCTACGAATATATATACAAATAAATAGTAATATAAAATGAAAGGTCTCATAGGCAACTGATATTTTCGGTCCTTCGAACAAAATAATGATGACAATTATCAATCTTGAATTCTATCTATAAATGTGATAACTTCTCAGATATTGTCTTTATCAATTTAATATCAAATTGAAATTAATCCTAATTCGGTTCTAATTTGGACTAACCGAAAATTTCATTATGAAAATGACTTACATTTCATACATAAATTAACAAAAGTTGTTCACTGAAATACATAAGTAAAAATCATACAGTCTTGCAAAACATCACAATTTATGAACTCCAACCAGATTAATTTACATTACATTGAATTTCATGTACATTGCATTACCCAGTGCCGACGTAAGGCATAGACCACGCAGGCTACAGCCTAAAGCGCTAAATTTAAGGGGCGCCAAAATTGATGATGGGAGCAAAAAAAAAGCTTTATGTACAAGTTTTAAGCTGCTAAGGAAAGCGAAGATTACGAGAGTAAGGGCATAGGTAATATTTACTTCGTATAGAATGGCTGTGGTGGAGCTGTTACTGTATAAAATGAAAAAGTTGAAATACATTAGAATTTGCTCATGCAAATTTCTTTTTATATCTTAAGCAAATATGAATAAGGCGAAAAAAGTTCAAATCTGCCTAAAGCGCCATCAAACCTTACGCCGGCACTGGCATTACCCAAAAATAATATCAGTGATAAAATTTTGAATTAATTTTCATATGCAATTCTATTTTATTTATTTTTTTTAGTAACATTTTGAAGAGTTTCTAATCTTTTAAGCAAGTCGTAAATTTTTATATTGAAATGAATAATTCATTTTATATTTACATAATGCTCACGTAAATACTATCACGTTTTAGTGATTTGAGATTAATGAAAACTGAAAATATTTGAAGAAATCAATAATAATATTTTTTTCATCATATTCTTTATCTAGATTATATTATGATGTTATCCAAAAGAACTACCTATCTAAAGTTATTAATATTCTATAAAATTTATATGTAAAATCTGGTTGGTAGAATATGAAACTTAAATAAATAAAAATACCTCTACATACCATTCCAATGCCGCACATCAAATTAAATTTCTGATAGTTTTATAGACTATATGTGATATTATGTATATGTATGTATAATTGTATACTGTATAGATTGATAAACAATGTAATAAGCGACAATGCCAAACTAAATTAATTAAACTTTCCACCGAATAATTACGTTAGAAAATGTGTGTACACTTAAGTTATAATATGTTAGGTTTTATATTTACTATATGTTTTAATATAACATGTGTGGTATATATATTATTCGTTGTTATCGGCGTCGATACATGTTACATAAGTTCATTATCCAAGATTTTATGTATATTGGATATATATATAAAATATCTATATTAAACTTATTTTGATTGGCAAGTCTGCTAAAGTGTGGCAATGTCTGACATTATTAAGGTTTGATTTAATCTAGTTTCAGGGCAAATATCTAAACATTATCTACACTACATTATATCTATTATGCATATCTATATAAAATAATAAGAATTACGTGTTGTAAATATATACATGGAAAGTATAAGTATGGAATTATAATTAATGTAATATAAATTTTATGTCAGTGACTATATTATTATTAGATATCGATTAAATATTCTGTATACTCATTAGATGATCTTTTGATTTCCAAGCTTTACACCGAGAACTTCATTCACAGTGCCTATAATCATCACTTTCATGGTAATAAATTTTCTTTTTCTTTTAACTATATGTATAATGTATTATTATTAATAATACATGGTTTTAATAGTTTTGGCATTCGATTAAGTCTAAAATAGAATCAATTTAAATTAAAATAGAATTTTAATTCTAAATTTAATTGATTTAATTGTTTTTTATATAAAATCCTTTTTTTTTTGTAAAAGGGAGTTAATTATAGATTTAAGCAAATCTATTTATTTTTATAGTAGTTAATATATAAATTATATGAAAAAAAAAACTCATATGATTTTTGTGGAGTTGCATATTAATGGATGGCAGCTAAAAATAAATTGGAAACAACATGAAGTGATATGCTTAGCATTATTCAAGATTACATTAAAATCGAATAAAAACGGTAACAATAAACTAATTTGGTTCCAAAAGCTACACTCGATTAGACTCGAAATTTATATGCCAAATAATATATATTCTCGAAATGGTATTATTATAAAAGAGAAATAATACATGTTACTTATTAAAAAATATTTTGTATTTCAAATATAAAATACAAAATATACATTTGATATGCGATGTATTTTAAATGTAAAGTATTTAAAATACTTTTCATATGTGATGCATTTCAAATAGAAAAAAATCTTTTTGGTTCGTTTTTTTTTTTAATAAACTAATCATATTTGATTACTAGAGAACATTAATTTAATTAAACGCATTCAAACTATGTTTCTCGTATGAATATAGGGAAGTATTCGCGTTGCGCAGTACATTATTATACTCACTATACAGACTTGTAAACTGATGAAAATCAGCAAAAAAAAAAAACTTTAAGTAAATCATAGTTATATGTATTATAATTTAATTAATATATTTATATAAAATATTTGTTAAATTATAAACGTTAAACAAAACTTTTTTACTTAATTTAATAAATTTAGTTTCTATTAATATCTTATTTTCTTTCAAAATTACTTACATATGTATTTTATATTTTAAAAATAAATATTTCCGAATAGTATCTGAACTACATTTTGAGCTCTAAATTCCATCTATGCAATTATTATAATAAAGATAATTATTATAGTATACATCTTATAAGAAAAAAGCTGTCGATTAATTGGTCCACTACTTTATTATTGGTTACAATTTGTATCGTCTGATATCGTCTTAAGCGTAGACACTTTATAGGCAAAATAATTTTTTTTAGGTTGAGAATAAACGATTAGGAAGGAATAACTTTGAACGAATGTCTAAAAAATGTGCTAAAAATTAATTTAAATTAAAAATAGTTACTAGTTTTATTTAATATTTTTCAAGCTACTAACTATACTTTACTAAACATCGGAAAAAAGGGACGCGCTTCTGCATAAACTCATAACCATTTTTATTATATGATAAATTTATATTGCTGGCAATCAATAATAATATTAATATTTTTATTATTTTTTATTATCATGAACTATTTTTATTATCTTTCTTCCATAATCATGAACTCATAGGCGCCGACTTTTGGTTATGTGCAATGTAACTGTGGCAATTTAGCCCACAAAAATGATACGATACCGACAAAAAAAAAAGGTCACACGTTTCCAGTTACAAAGACATACTATTCGAAAAGTGATTGGACCTTCATAAAAAGTTGCACGTTTCCAAATTCCAAGAACATACCATAAACTTATAATTTTCTTGATTTCTTACATATGAGACGAAATGATTACTTGTGCGTTTCAATTTTCAGTTGTTTTCAGTTTTCGCATAAACGCGACAATTTGACATGCCCTGAAAATATTTTATTAAACCACGTTTATCGTAAAATATGGGAAATCAATGAGCATACTTACGACAAAATAATAAATTATTAAATATAATGTGTTTAAATTTTTATAAGAAATACATTCAAACTTTTCTAAAAAAAAATAAATAAAAAGACATAAATTTTGGTTAAATTTTCTTTGCAAAGTAAAAAGTTTCTTTTCTCAATTTTTTTTTAATTATTCTTAATTATTGTTTTGTATTCAGTAGTTCGAATTATTTTTCAATTTTGTTTGGAATGCATTTACGATTTGGCTGTAAAATTAATGTATTTTCTTTTTCTTTTTTTATTGACAATGAATGAAAATAAATAAATAAATAATAAAAAAAAAAGAAGTAAATTCCTTTTCAGCATTTTATTCATATTTTAATACCATCCATCTTTTTTCAAAAATACTTTTCTTGGATATGATCTTTTATATTATTAGTTATTACTCAAGTTTCTAACACTAACACCGTAGAATTCCCCTTAATTTATTATGAGTTGTATCATATGTTTTACAAAATAAATTCTATCTATCGAAATATTGTGTAAGTATGTCGATATGCTATTTCAAAATACATATACTGCAAAACTCTTGATTATTATACTCTGCGTCGAATAGCTGTCATTATTTTACGACTTTAGCATTTCATCTATTTTTCCATGAATTCGATTCCTGTATATTCAGGGATGGTCAAAATGTATTGAAAATGTATTTCGTATTTGTATGCAATATATACTCTTATACGCCTTCATGAAAATACTTTTTTTGTTTTTTAAAACACATTTTAATTTCTTATATTTTTGGGTTAATTAACGTATTTAAAGATTAAAATATAAACATATTGAAATTGTTTAAATTCTTTAAATAAAAAAATTACGTTTTAGTTTTTTCATGCTGTAGGCATTCATGTTTTAATTATTTTATATATGGCCGTTTCTTAATTCATAACTTTTTTTTTTTAAATCCAATTTAGACACCTTCAGATGCAGCTCTATATACATACTCGTATAATTTAGTTTAAGATTAGGTATAATATTTATATAGGTATAAACTATAATAATAACGCTTTCCAACAATTTTGAATAAAATTTTTGGGATTCGGATGCCACTAGCACCGTCTGAAAGATTTTTTTTTATACAATTCAATGGTAAAAGCCGTTTTCTTCCAACACGTCCAAAATCTCATTTTTTTTTAGATTTTTAGTGAAAAAGAATGGTAAACTTGAGAACTTTTTTTCTTTTAATTTTTTTTTTATTTCTTTTCTTATTTTACTAATCTTTATCTCTGGATTGAGTGAACGGATTTTGATGATTGACCCACCGTTAGACGCAGAATTAAGTCAACATCAAAAAAGATAAGTTTTAATCTTAAGCTTTTTGAACCGTTGGTTTTTTTTTCAAAAATTAAGTAAAAAAATACATATATATGTATAAAATGAGATTTTGGACGTGTTGGAGAAAAACGGTTTTTACCATTAAATTGTATAAAATAAGCCCTTTCAGACTGTGCTAGTGGCATCCGAATCCCAAAAACGCTGTTGGACAGTGTAATTTTATCTATGTCTGAAGACAGATAAATTGAAAAATTAAAATTTGGCTTCAGTTTAGCAAAGAATTAAGCCAAGAAGTCAGGAACTGATTTCCCGCCTATATTTACTATTATGCAATTTAACTTACCTTAACTTAACTTTAATTATTTAAGTCAAAGATTTACGACTGACTTGAGATATGTATTAAACTATTAATTTTTGTAATTCTTTTTGATTGCTGTTACTTAGTTTTATATCAATAATTTTTAAAATAAATCAAATCGCTGTTGTTAAAATAAGCGAAAATAAACTCTCTTCCGACTAAAGGGTATTTTCCGTGAAAAAAATGTATGAATTTATTAACATTTTTTTAAAAATGAATTAAAAGTCTTACAAATGAATGAAAATCCAATATTGGTTTTCAAAGTTAATTCCACCAATTGTAAACTACATAACAACATAGCAACATATGATCTAAGCTATAATATTTCAATCTCAATGCTTTCAAAATCATAGCCTCGCAGATAAACGGTCGATTTTTTTAAAAATTGTATTTTAAAATCATTTTTTTTTTTTTTATTTTGTATTTCAAATATACAAAATATCCAAGAAAAAGTATTTTCAAAATATATATGTATTTTGTATTTTGATCATCCCTGATTATATTGTACCGTGGAGGTGAGATCTGGTTTCTTTGTTTTCTTTTAATATATGTACATAGTATTTTTGTATCAGCTGTTACTATGTACTGAAATGATATTTAAATAGATTTTTTTTATAGACAAGAATGGTTTCGATTGATTGGTGGGAGTGTAATATTGGGAAAGAAAATTATTGGTGGAATTAAAGTCGATTATAACAAAAACAAATTAAATTTTCTTAGAATGGATAAGTAAGCTGGATATTATAAGTATAGTCAATCAATATGTATGTATAGTCTGTGTTGTTGGACAAACATTTGTAATATTGTCAGTGTAACAAATAAATAAATGGTTTTTTCTCTCTTTATTTAAAGGTAGTAGTTTTTCTAATGTAATAGACAATAATAAAAAGAGAAAATAAAGTAAGTTGATGTGAAAGTTATGCATTTAAGAAATTTACCGCGAGAAATATATAATATAAAAAAAGTTATGATGAAAATAGCATAACAGACATTCTTATATAGGGTTCTGTAGCAAAAAAGAATCTTTTCACGCGTACAGGAAGCTCATTTCACGAGCAAAATATTTCCAGTTTTATTCAGTCTATACATATCATTTTTCATTAGGGATTTCACAGTATAATAATGGCTCGATCAGTTATTTTCACAACGTACACGTGAAATATATGATATTTCAACACTTTCACATCTTGCCAGCTAAATATAGGAAGCCTTTAAATTATTTCATAAAGAAGTTAAAATATTACATTAAAAAAATATCAATTGATTTTACTTACTATGCACCAGATAAACTTTTGTAAACCAGAAGCACTTATCTTCAATAACTAGTTTTCACTAATCTCTCCTTTTTACCTAAATAACGGAAGAATGTATATATAAATTGAATTGTTTCAGTATTTGAAATTCAAAAAGTGTCATTTTAATATTTGGGTATTGCCCGGCAGAGAAACTTTTCTAGTCCGTACACTATTTTATATAAATGTTTCAAAAAAAAGAAGGTAGTAAAAAAATGGTAGTTAAAAATTTTTCAATTTAAACTAGTTATGTATTCAAAATTCACATGCTTATACATAAATTATTACCTATTTGCCTCTGGTCATATCTCTACATTGTATGTAGTTTAACAATGTACCTATATATCCTAACTAAATATAGAAAAAAAAAACTTTTGCACAACTATCTCGAAATTCAATTAGTCTATTTCAAAAACGATTATTATTCTACATTCTACATCCTGCCTGCCTGCCTGTCTGAACGATTAAAAACAAAAATTAGATTTTTATCCATCAAACCAAGGACTGAAAAGGTAGAATACTGTTGCAGTTATGCTTTATTTATATGTAGCTGATGGCTATATTTATGGGGCCCATACATTTACAATAAAAGAGAAACAACAAAAATATGAAAAATTGAAGATATCCGATTTCTGACACACTATTTCATAATGATAGGTAATTTGTAATAATATATCATAGTACCATCCTATTTATTTATATATGGTTATAGAATTGATCATAATACTGGGCATTTGTAGAATAGTATTTTCTGTACGTACCAACCAGTCATCATATTTATAAATAGGTACCAAATATCAAACAAGGTAACTTATATTACACCTACATAAATACTATTGCACGTATTGTAATGTTCCTGTGATATGTAGATATATATCTTTCTCTATATATAACTGTATATTTATATATGATGTATAGTATAATATATTTATATCTTCAATTCTAAAATACAATAAATCAACAAAATGACGACACGAAACAATTCAGCAAACATTTTCAATTTAGCTGTCCCATAAATAATGTCCAATGTGTTTGCATCATTTTTAATATGCTTTTGTGTATAAATATATATTATATTAAATGGTAGAAGCAAAACTAAACTTTTTGAACTTCTCATGCGCGAAGTAATATTATGAAATATGAATATGTTTTATAATATTTTATGTATAATTATTATATATCTAAATCTCGATACATAGTTACCATCCCATGATTTTAACATACTTAAAACATATTATTTTCCACCAAAATGTCTAGTCGAGTTCTCTTTTAATGTTTATCTTATTTTTTTTTTTTTTGGAATAATTCTATTGTAAGAAAAAATATTTTTTATTATTTTAAATGAAAAATCAAAACGTTTTGTTTTAAATATTACAATGTAAAAATTCCGTCATGTAAAAGGGGTCTTAAATAATAAAAATGTCGGGGTGTTTTTAATTGTTATGCGGTGGAAGTGTTCAAAACTTAAGAACTTAGAAAAAAATCAATTGGACTCAGAGGGCTTTTAAGTTTGTAGCCCTAAAATTTTCGTTGGTCACATTAAAAATTATTACAATAATGGTACCTACTTTCTGGGGTTGATGTTGTTGAAAGTCATTAGAGTAAACCCGTCTGTCGTTCTTTTGCTGCGTAAATTCATAAATGTCAAAAACTTAATATAAAAGAAAAAAAAAATACAAAAGTACGAAAGTTTCGTATATATGTAACTACTTTATACTTACTTTATATATGGAGTTTTGGACATTTACGAATTTACACAAAAAAGGACGATAGACGGTTTACTATGTTTATTTTTAAGATCAAGTCTAGAAATCTGACTATAAAGTCCAATGCGAAAAGTAGGACCTCACGAGGTTAGACCGATTTGACAATAGTTTTAATAAGGACGCGATTCAATAAGGAAGCAATAAAATGAAAAATAAACTTTTATACACAAGTGTGAAAACGATTAAAGATAGAACTTTTTGTTCTTCAGCAAATTTGCTAGTTGGGGGTGGGGGGTCTATGTTAATGTCACTATACCAGATTTGAGCGCGTCCTTTACTCGGGTACATCGAAAGTAAGTTATTTTTTCTTCATATTTTTAATTCTTTTTATTTTTCTAATTTTTGTTAAATTAGTTTTCCACCCTCGAACTACACGGGTAATAGAAACGGAGATGGCATGTATTTCACGTTTCTCATATCCACTGACACCGTGTCCTTTACTTTCATTAATGTTAGTATACATTCGTTTGTATAGTCGACGAAAAACCTTCCATTTTCTATGACGTCAAATACAATGAAATCACTTCTATAATTAAAAACTTTCTGTTGATGCTGTCGACAAAAACAAATGATTCCACTCTGTATTTCCTTTATTTACCATTTATTATAGTATAGTATATTGGCAAAAGCTTTGTGTACTTGCATAAAATAAGTTAATTGCTTATTTTCAATTAAACTACATAATAAATTAAGGCAACTAACATATTATTACAATTCTTTAATTCTGTTTAAAATTAAATATTCTTTTGATTATGAAAATAATATTACGCAGTGCAGCGCCTAAAATAACAGGTGGTTACGCTGTAAACGGGTAGTTTAAAAAGCTATTTGGGTAGTTCCAAACCAAAATCTCGGTTTGTACAAATACATAATAGGCAGTTAGGGAAAATGGCGTGAAAGTAAGCGTAGACGTTGGAGTGAATGTAGAGGATTCAAAAACATAACAAAATTCGACATAAAATAATCGAAATTTGACCATAATGTTGCGTTAAATATAACTGACGTAATTTACGAAAATGTTATGGTCAAACTTCTCTTATTCTCCTCGAATTTTTTTTTCCATGAAATTTGACACTTCTACGTTCACGCCAACATCTACGCCATTTGCCCTAACTGCCTAATAAGTAAGTATTCCAAATTCATTATTACCGTTAGGGAAAGATGTTTTTTTTTTGTTTAATCGGAGTTTTTAAACCCTATATATTTTTTTTTGTTATGAATCGATGCTAGAGTATGATTTGATTTTTAGTTATCTTAGACTCCTTGACAAAAACATAAGGGATGAAAAAAAAAATGTTGAAGATGGGCACTATTTCAATTCATAAATATTTTATACTAAAAAAAAACTACATTACAAGTGAGGGCCATTTTATCAATCGTGGTTTAACTTTAAACTAAGTTTAAACTGACGATTTTGGTGTTTTAAACTGAGTTTATCATTTTTTATGTATGCGAACTGTCAAGTTAAACTTCGTTAAGTTTTAAACTTAGTTTAAAC
>JAABKK020043395.1:0-12863 GCA_011634745.2 Catotricha subobsoleta | reverse complement strand
ATCTGTCAAAATCTGTTCGAAAACTGGAATAATAATAGCAATACCAATAACAATACTGATAATTTGAACGTGGTAATAAACTATACGGTTGAATAATATAGGTTTATTTAGATAGATTAATAGTTTAATATTGAATGAAGTTTGTCATAATTTTGTACAAGGAGGTGATTTAATTTTATAAACTTTTGTGACGATGCATTGGAATTAATTCATAAATTGAAGAATACCGAGCTTACATTTTTTCAAATTAAGTTTACTTTAGGGTAGTTGCTAGTTTGCTATACTTTGTAGAAGCTTGTCTTTCTTCATAGCATGTAAATTGCCGAAATTGGTGCACGCAATCTAATATAATATTGGATGGGTATTTATGAAATACTAATTTTGTACAGTTAAAACAATAAATATAAACACATTATGCTTACCTACTACTTGAGCACAATGCTAAATAAATATGTATGGACTAAGTAGCATATAGTATACAATTTAATAGTAATATGGTGACAGAGTTTCAATATATCTTTTTGCTTATATAATAACATCTGTCATGTGACAAGGATTTTCAAAATAATATAAATATGCAAATATTGTGTAAATTATAAGGCTTAAGTTGAAAAATAATACAACAATCATACCTTATCCTACATTTATATACTCAGCCATAATATAAAATATAAGTAAGTCTATATATCATAACCACTGGTACAGTAAAATTGAAAAACATACAGAATAATAAAGTAGAAATGTTTGTTTTGTATATGATAGTTATCCATATTTCTTTATTTGATCTATATCATCGACGCATTCGCAGTAATATAAATGTTCCACAACTGAAAGAAAAAAAAAATGTAATTTCAGCCACACAAGAGACTAATATGGGTGTGTGGGTGCCAGTGTGCTTTAATTCATATAAAATTACCAGCTAACTTATCAATAAAAAGTCATGATTCATGGAGATATTCAATAAACACATCTTCTTTTTTTCTTATATCAAAGGAATATCAAATATGAAAGGAATTCAAAATTTACAGCATATACTTTAATTTTATTTTTTTGTTTGTTGTTTTAGATTCGTTTTCAACAGTTTTTAATTTTCTTTTACGGTCAGCGATCTGTAGATTAACCACTCGACTATATCCGTTATGCAAATACATAACCATTTACCAAGTAATTATTGTCTATGTCAATTAAATGATTGTAGCACAGGCGTAGACTTTTACTAAAGTGTACAGAGTCATAAATAATTAAAATATTTTTTTTTTTTTTAAATTTGGGAACAACTGAAACTTAATTTATGACTAAATGAAATTTGTGAAAATCCTGTTAAACCGTGATGTCGTTTGTACGTTCCCTTAATGTAAATTAAATAAATTAATAAATATTTATAATACCACCACGTACTTATGTCCCATTATATTTAAAACGATTAAAATGAAAAAGTTGAGTATATTAAGAATTTGAACGATTTTGTTCCAAAAAGATTTTTTTTTACGTCTGAAATATCTTGGGACATACAGTATACCATAAATGAAAAAGGAAAACATTAGATACAGCAAGAATATTTTATGAAAAAACTTTTAATTTTTACTATTTGAGTACAGGGGCTTGAGCCTTTAAGCACGGCAGTACTCCCCGCCTATAGATTGTACAATACCCTACTCGAAATCAAAATGTATTCATAGCTGTGCATTTAAAAATATATATGTATTAGTGCTGATTGATTTATTTTCTTTAAGTTTGTTCATAGACTATACTATATATTAAGCATGTAACATTTAGTTCGGTAAATTATTCCAATGTTCGGTAAATTGTCCATATGTTCAGTAACTCAATAACCCGAATTACTCCGGATTGGGATATTTTCACAAAGAGAGAATGATACGTTTATAAAAGAGGAATATAAGGAAGAGATTCCCACTTATCGCCAGTGGGGCCCTAGCGGGGGGTAAAACGTTATTCAACAAAATGTATCTTTTTCTACCGAACAAAAGGTTTTTCTTACTGGTAGAATTAATACTTTCCTATATATTAGGGTGATTCGTTTCCCAAAAAGTTTCGATTTTTCTAGCTCCAAAAGCTCTAAAAAATTACAAAAATCGGTGATTTTTTCAAATATTTATCTTTTTTACATTTTTGAATCCTCATAACCTTTGAATGGGTTTACAAAACATCAAAAAAATTTTTTTTTGGTATTCTCAGGATTAAATTATAAAAAAAGTTTCAGAATTTAGTCCTGCGAAGTGCGAATGAAAATAAAAATTTTTCGAAGTTTCATACATAAATCCTTTTAAAAGTTATAGAACATAGAAGATGAAAAAACACAAACGCTCAAAATCACAAGTTCAACTGGATTGCGCGCGATGGCGAAAATTTAAAATATTCGGACCAAAACATTAAAAATAGTCGTTTTAGGTCCAGTCACATCTAAAAATGCTTTTGGAGCTAGAAAAATCGAAACTTTTGGAACTCCCATATAAAAAACGAACCACCCTACAATATATATATAGTAAGGGGATATTCAATTCAGCTTGTTGTTTTCGATGAGCTTCTATCGAATATCTCCCTTAATATTAAGGATACGATATTTACTGTTGTTATGAAAAGACGTCTGTTTTGTATGAATATCAGTATAAGAAGACCGACATATTTATTCTGACATATGGTAAACTACTACGACTACGATACATTAATTTACATCATAATAAGTTTACATTAACACTACGTTAATATCATAACAACTGTAAATGGGGGTATACGATATTTCCAAAATATCATCCAAGTGATATTTAACGAGAATATTTTTTATAATAATCCACGTTGATATAGTTAGTTAGTTGTTTGGGTAAAACGATATCTACGGTAAAATGTAATAATATAACTATTAATTTCGTTAATAAGATATGATCTGAATGAAATAAATACATGAAATCATTAAAACTAATTGCAATAATTAACATATCTTTGTTTAGTTGCTTAATTAATTATGTCCGTTATTTTATTTGCAGTAAATATAATACATAATATGTGTCATTAATTATATAAATACGCTTTTCATTTTATGATTCCACCTCAAAATTTAGCTCATATTTTACTGTTTATATTTATCTATTTCATAAATTATTATTCGTTAGATCATATAAAATATAATTCGATCATATTTATAAATAATATGAACGAATTTTCTGTTCTATCATTGATATACCGCGTATGTTATGTAAGCAAAATTAATATTTTATCCTCGTATATTCTATCACCCCAGTAGAGTTAGGGTCATATGTGTTTCTATTGTAAACATTGTAGACCGTGTATATACACAGAACAACAGCTAACATTAATATATAGCCTAGCGGTGTAGGTTATTTTATTAAGCCCAATGTAAGCTTGTTGCAATATTTTGTTTGCTTATGTCCAAAAATGTAAACCTCTAAAGGCACTAATATTGACTATACTGAAGTTGCTGGCTGCACTGAGCACATATTTGAGTTTTTGTTACTTCTTTTACAGATGCTGCAGTTATACTATATTTGTTGGGTGAAAGTAAAAAGTGGGTAAAAATAATGGGTAGATAGTTGAGTTTTTATTGTGATATATAATAATAATAGTAATAAAATATTATTATCTCACTATAAATTGATATCAAATATTAATTTTATATTTATATCTACATTTCATTTATGATGAGAAATACATATATCGAATGGTAAATTAATATAAATTATATAATGTTCATTTTGCAGTACACTTTAATGAGAGTTTAAAACTTTCTGTTGAATTTTCGGATGATTTAAAAAAAAAAAAAACTAATTTGATGCGTGGAAAATAATCCCTAAATATCATAACTACGGCATATTTAATACTTAATTTCCTTTATTTCTAAGAAAGGATTCCTCATTTATTTATTCATTTTTTTTTTTTGTCAAAATAGCTTTAGGCAGTAAAAGCAAAAAAGAGCTCAATCAATCAATAAAATAATAACAAATATCAGAATACGAAACATAAAAACTTTTTCCCAAAATTTTCGTTCGTTTACTTTTGAATACTATATCAAAAGGATTCCAAACAAATTTCCCGTCTCTAATAAAGTTCCATCCGTCTTATTATTTTATATAAATATAATATTTTTCCGAATAAATATCAAACTTTATTAAAGCTTTTGAATTTAAATAAATTTTCGAATAATTTCTTCCTTTTTTCAGGCTCTATAAATAATATAAAAATTGGTGAAATGTTTATAATATACAAGAAAATAAAAACAAAATAACTGTTTCTTAAAATTGTTAATATTTAATAGCGATTTACATATATTTCTTTTAAAAAAAAAATATAATATTTACTAGAATATACCTGAATTTGAATAAAAAAAATAAATATCCATAGACAATAAGCAAGCATTATTTGGATTGGATTGGATTAAAGGGGTGGATGAAATCCAGCATTCAGGCCGTCGAGCGGGCCCATTACGCATACCTAATGGTAAGTAAGTAATGGATAGCACACAGGTTCGCTGTCGTATCGCATCTTCTACAAATCCCATTATCTCTCCAACCCACGCCTGCCCACTCCAACGGCCCCAGCCGGAACGTCCGCACTAGTTCTAGTTGCTAGTTATCGGTATCGTTTCCCTAAGCCGTCCCTACTAGTTCTAGTTGCTAGTTATCAGTAACGTCTTACTGTAACTGCTGGAGCAGACGATAATGGTTGGTGAGCGGTTTTTGGTAGATGTGCAATCGTCTTGCCGTTTCTGTGTCACAATGTTTTTTCGCATTATTTACTATTTTGTATAGTGTGTCTGCAGTCACAACTACACATATACCTAACAATTTTACATGTACTGCAGAATACATGGAACAGACAGTTTATAATGGTGCCCTCCGAAGCACCCCCAAAGAGATTCACCAACCGGTCAAAATTGTTTGAAAATTTATTTCCAGTAAATACATAGCTGGAGAAAAAGCCTAGGCCATTTTTACAATTTTGCCCTGATCGGGATTCGATCCATGGTCCCACATCCATGGTAGCCTACAAATCTACCACTATGCTACGCTGTGGCTTAGCTAGCATTATTACAAGACTCAAATTCTCAAACTTGCTGTATAGGTATTTAAATGTCTCTATATTTTATTTAATTTATATATCAATTTTTTTCTTTTTTATAATACATTATGATGATTGAGTTTCTTGCAATGTCTAATAAAACAATATTTCAACAAGAAAGTTTACTCATTTTTCAACATCGAAAATCTATAAATAATTATACCGAGTAGAATATTTTTTACTGTCAAGAAAAAAGATAATGTGTAATAAGAATTTCGTCAAAAGGTGCGAGGTCAAAATATTGGCTTATATTCCTCTTTAGATATTGTATCATAGGCGGCGAATTTTGTAAATTTCATGTGTCGCTTGACGCTCAAAAATTATTTTTATTCACACCTAAACATTTTTCATTTATTGCTTTAAGATTTCAGGCTACTGAAATATTCATGTATTGCTCAGCAATATAAAAAAAGGTCTTGAAAAATAAATTTAATATTCATGTATCGTATTTTGTTCTAAGACATTTGAGTGTCAATTCAAATTTTAAGTATTGCTTCATACTGTAGCGGGCGCCTATGTATTGGTATAAAGGATATTATGCCAATAAACGAAAGCATTTATACAATAGCGTTTCATATGCTAATTCTATGTTTAAATTTATTTATAGTATATATACAATATAACTCCTCCTCCGTGACGCAAAGTTAGGTGGCCCGGTCCACTTAGAGGGACTTTAAGCAAAAGGGGGGATCCTTACGCACAAAATCGGAAAAACCGAAAATAAAATATTCTTTTATATTTAATGCAAACATAGTTTGGAATCCCCTTAGTGGAGTCTGGAAAATAGAAAAGTCGGAAGATTATAATTTTCATGTGTATTGCATATTTTAGGCCATTTCCAACATTTTTCTTTTTGGTGGTCCACTTAAACGAGTTATATAAAGGTTTTGTTTTACATAGCATTATATCAAATAATATACTAGGGCGTTCTGAAAAAACAAATATTTGACTTTTTCAGAATAAAGTAAAAATTTCTTTTGAAGAATTATAAAAAAAAAGCTTAAATATAAAAACTTAGAAAAATTGGTCCATTTTTGACGCTCTCAATACCAATTTGAAAATTTTATTTTTAATAAAAATCATAATAAGGAGGGGAAATTAATTTTTATTACTTTAATTCATATAAGTATAAGCATAAATAAAACATACGATTTTTTTTTACTTAGCGTTAATTACATAAAATGTAAATTTTAGACCAAAAAATTTAATATTTCTAGCCTAAAATCTGAAAAATGTTAAATTTTAGGCTAAAAGATGCTAAATTTGGATTTAAAATATACCATTATAGGAGTAATATATAATTATACATAACATACATTCATTTTTACACTTAATTTAGATATAAATTGAGTGAGTACATAAACTACATATGTTATAAACATATGTTTCACATTCCTTGTGAAAAAGATATTTTCACTCATGGTATGATATTCATACCTCAAACGGGATTCCTAGGTATATTTTGGTACTTTCATACCATAATTAATACCACCTAGGGTATAAAGTTTTTTATACCCTAATCAGGTATAATTATAGTATGAATATTGAAAATTGCAGTATGAATATTAATAAATTTGCCTAGGAATCTATTGTGTGGTATGAATTTCATACCATAGGTGGTAGAAATTTTGAAAATTTAAATTTAGAAAATTTCATACTATATATGGTATGAAATTCATATCACACAATGGATTCGTAGGTATATTTATTAATATTCATACTACAAATTTCAATATTCATACTATAATTATCCCTGATTAGGGTATAAAATACTTTATACCCTAGGTGGTATTAGTTATGGTATGAAAGTACGAAAATATACCTAGGAATCCCGTTTGAGGTATGAATTTCATACCATGAGTGAAAATATCTTATTCACTAGGGATGCTTAAACTACATTCAATTTACATAGAGCAAATAATAGAACATCAATTCACATAAACTAGCTATTCGGTATGAAAATGATCAAAAATGCTTAATATTCAAACCAACAAAATATTAAAATGAAAGGCGTAACTGAAAATTTTCAAATATTTCTATTTAGAGGTAAATTAAAAGCTAATTGTACAAAAAAAAAAAAAAAACAAAAACAAAAATAATTTAATTATATTGGAAAACAGTAAATTATTTTCTTTATTCGAATATCACACAAAAATGTTTAATTAAATGATATTTTAAGAAATTACAATTTTCTGATTTTCAAAATGAAATTTAAGTTGTAGGCGGTACTTACTTGAAAAGTTAATCATTTGCCAAAATATGCAACCATCAAGTCAAAAGTTATGCAAATAACAAATACTTACATATTAATAATAATGTCAATAATTTTCAAATCGCAAATAAATGTATTTAATGTATTTGATAATGGTCTAATGCATTTGCTATTTCTGTGGCTTAATACTCTAATTTAATTTAATTTTGATAAAAGCGATGCATCAAATATGATACATCAAATATTATACTAAAAACCATCAACAGACAGAACTAATACGGAAAACAAAATGAATTAAATATTCAGTTTTCAGCAGATTTGCAGAGTTATTATAAAATATTTATCATACATTTGTATACTTATGGAATAACTGGTTAAAAGTATACATACTGACTAAGTATATGTGAGCACATTTGTAATTATGTTCAATAAATTTTTTATATCAATTTACTGTTATGAATTTTATTTCTAATTCATATCCCGCATAAAGTGTTACTTGTATACATAATAATATTTCAAAAATTACCGAGAATATATGAATATATTTTTTTTTTGTATATGTTTTATTCTTCTATAAACGCATCGCATTTCAAATCCATAAAAATGTGTACACTTAACAAAATACCTATAAATCATCTCTTTTATTTGCTCAGAATTTATGCCAACATTTTACAATACCGATACAAATATACGATGTATAAAGTTATAATGCGATACATGATGATGTTTTATATATTTGTTATTGTAGCAAATGTATATATATGATTTATTAGAAGACAATAAAAAAAGCTTTCAGCCAAAAGATAAAATTATCATAATATCATTTAACTAACTTAACATTAGATTGCTTTCATTAAATTTATATTATATAGATAATTCTTTGTTAATTTTGTGTATTTTTTGATACTTTGATGATTCTGTGTATTATCTATAATGTGATTCAAGGCATTATTCGTATTAAAATTGATTGCGCAAAGACTTTAGTCAAAATTAAATTATCATATTTGATGTTGTTAATATTTATGAATTGGATTACATAAAATATTAAGAAAACATTTACAGTTATTTGTATTTGAACATTTTTTCCATTAACCGTAATTTATATATACGGTTTGTTTGGAATTATTTTAATAAGAGAAATTTTGTATAATAAACAAAGTTGAGCAGCAATATTCACTCTAATGACTGTTTTCAAATTTAATAAAGGTCTTACGATTGATGAAAAGTCTTAAACGGGAACGGTGGCTATTAATCAATTTTATAATTTATCATAGATGAGAAAAGTAAAACCGTGAACATTTTTGGTGCCTTAGGTTTTTGATGTGATGAATTGCTTTCAAAGGTGAAGAAAACAAAAATTAATCATTATTTTAAATACTTTTTCCTTAACCAGGGCATTTACTTCAGAAATTTCATTCTAAATTGTTTTTGAGTTAATTATTTTGAAGTCTTAAAAAGATTGTTTACGTCTACACACAAATTGTTTTTATGAAATGTTGAAATCAATCTAACTGCGTGCCACCAACACTTTTACCTTTTCATTTATTTTATTTAAATAAACATTACAATCTGCTAATATATAAATATAATGAATTGCTGAATCTAAAGTGAAAGCTTTTACTGAAATTAACAAAATCAAATGTTATTGAAAATACCTAAATAAGCACCAAAAACCTGAATCAAAACCAATCACATTTTGATATTCGCTATAGTAAATGTTGTTAATAGCAATTTTTATAATTACATTTGAAGAGAGATGATATATTCAATGGTTTTTATTAAAAACTATAAAGAATTTATAATATATCGCGTTGCGATGGTTACAAGATATATTAAAAACCCTTATTATTATGTTTTTTTTTTCCCGACAGGATGTAAATACTTATACTGTTAATACTATGCAAATAAAATAATGAGAATTTGAACAAAATATAAATTTTCCTAATTTATTTAGCTGTAAATAAACAAGATAAAAAGCCCTCATAAATTTACTTATACAGTTTATGGCGTTCAGCGTTAGCATGTGATATTCATATTTACTGCATGAATATTTTATGTATCGCTACGGAATGCATTATAAAATATATATCTACCGGCTTTCCCATAATATGTAGCGTATGTATTTTATAAGTAAAATTATATAAGCTTATGCATGAATATGAAATTTTTATTTATGGTTTTGATGCCCAAAGCTTAAAATAACCAACATAAAAAAAAAATAAAAATCAACACAATGAATTTTTTATTTTTTCAAAGGAAGCTCAAGCTATCAGCAACTGTTGGCTTTTGAAATTTTGCCAAATATTGTCTATTAGAAATTTTTAATAGGGGTAAACCCGAGTTTACAAAAGTTCGTAAATTTATATTTATATATTTTTTTTAATATGGAATTTTTGAAATTTACGAACATCCGAAAAAAACATTACGACACTCGCGGGTTTAACCCAAATGTATTTTGTTGATCAATAATATTTATAATTATTCGATTGAATGAGATAAAAATGTGTTTTGTTTTATTTAATTACTTAAATATATTCCATTTAATAAATTTCTAAATCGTTTTAAACATAATTATCATTGTAAGCATAAAATTAACTTAGTTAAAGCGAAGAACTCCAATTAGAGGCAGAAATGATAAATAATTTGGATAACTTATTTATGTATTTATCCGTATTTATCAAATAAATAAATAAATAAGGTTTTCGCTTATCTTTTTCCTTTAAAATAAAAATAAAAATAAAAATAATAATTAATAATCTCAAATTCAAAATGTCAATATATGTATTAAATATATATGTATTAAAATTAGCACAATAAATGAATAAATTTATGAACTGTTTCCAAAAAAATATGTATGTAAATATATAAATATGTTGTTAAATACCCGGGTAAAAATTTACTTTACGTAACTTTATTTTACGTTATGCTATTTTATAAATACTTCATATGGCTACTTTAATAATAACTAAATTGTCACATCACTTACAAGTTATTCTGACGTAAAATTAACGTAGTTTAAGAATTCGTAAAGTACTTAAAGTAACCAAAATTTTGATTTATTAAGTAATACAGGAAATCGTAACGTATTCTTAAAGTAAATCCAAATTCTGATTTTTGCTGTATTTTAAATACTTTATGATTTCATGAAATACTTTAATTTTACATCAAAATAACTTTAAATTACTACCCAGTACCCAATACATTTTAACAAATTTATAATTATGAAGTAATTATAAATTAGCTTAAAGTATTATAACACGTCCGCTGCTATAAAGTATGAAGTATTTTGTGATATTCTGTAAAGTACTTTTTTTCCCGGGTATACATGAAACAATCTGTCTCAATTTTATATGCTGATTTAAATCATAAATCGTTCAATGTTCTTGTGTATAGAAAAATTGTGGCAACTACTTTATAACAAAAAAAAAAGAAGGTTTTCCTAGAAAAATGTATTCCATGTAAAAAGTAAAACACATATATGAGAAAATAAATATAATATAAAACAAATCAAGTAAAATTTAGACATAATACCATTTTACAAATCGTAAATAAATACATAAAAAAATCGATGTATATATTTTACAAAAATATTTATTTAAGATTTTTAGCTTTCATATATATCTAAATCTATAGAACATTTTTATTTTTTATTGAAAATAATTAGAATGCCTGTCAGGAAAATGTTAATATTGTATATTATATTTATAATTTTTATCTACTTGTAATATGGAGTAAGATTACATAATTATAAAAAATAAATCACAATAATAAAAAAAAAACCATATCAAATTTGTTGGATTTGGATATTTTTAATGAAATTTGAGTTTATTTGATTTATTAATTTTTTTGATTTTTTTCTAATTTTTTCTAGTTTTTTTTTTATATTAAATACATTAATTATCGATCACAATTAAACATTAAAAAATCAAATAAACCAAACAAGTTAAAAGAATCATTCAATATGAAATAAACCCGCGTCAAACAAAATGCGCTCGATGCCCTGATGTACACGCCAAATGTATAATCCAATCATACGGTCATATTGGTTGCGATATTTTAATTTCATTCGTTCTTGTAAAGTACTATTGAAAATTCGGTAGGATTCGCGATCTATCGGCTACATAATTGTGTTTGAGAAACGACCGTGGTTTTACTTCATTTTTTGAGAAATTCGGGCCGATTTTGAAAGCCAAGGTCCATATACCAAAAAAATCTTTTTTTTTTTGGCGGTATTGCCCCTTTTTTTTGACTAAGTGTATTTTTTTTTTAATTTCTAACAAAAATGAAGTCGTGTACCCATACGGGGGGAGGGGGGTTGTGTTACCTCCCCCTGAGATTTGAAAAAAAATATTATCCTATGTCGATTTTGCAGAAAATAGTATCTTTTTTAAGTTTTTGAACAGAAAATAGTATGAGTTTTAAGTTTCAGTGAACTACCCTACCTCGATTTTGAACAAAATAGTATCTTTTTTAGGTTTGGAAAAATTACCCTATCTTGATTTCTAAAATACGATTTGCATACAACGCGGTTTTTTCCGCGGTGTTTTGGAAGAATTTGCAGAAAATAGTATCTTTTTTCACTTTTCCAAAATTACGATTTGCACTCACCGCGGTTTTTTCCGCGCTTCCGCGGTATTTGAAGACTAAAAACCTTTTCTTTTTCTTTTTTTTGCTCTCAACTTTATTTTGAGGCCGTTTTGCAATCGTCGATTAATTTTTCAAATCTACCCCTCCCTGAAATCAAAAGCGTGTGCATCTATGTGGTGTACGGTGTACCCCTCCTCATTTGTAGCTTGTTATATTATAAATCTTAGGTCCAAACCAGTTCTCTATTGTATATCTTCTTTTCTTCAAAAAGAAATTATATTAATAAAGAAATATCGCGAAAATGCAAAATCCATCAAAAAAATATACTCCTGAGCTATCTTATAGAAATTTTGAAATGAGCATTTAAATCAAATTAAAAGGTTTTTTTTCTATTATTTGAGATAAATTTTGAACACCTTACGATTTAATGTAAAATAATGCTTTTCATAAATAATGAAACACAATCACGTTTTACTACCTGTGATAATCTCTACATAACATTAGTAATTAATACTTTCTTCTAACAGCAATGTTAGTAGGTATACCTACGATATTTTATAGAAACTAATAGAAATTTACATAAATATTTAGTTGGTGTAAATTATATATACAAGAGCTTTGTTTTCCATTTTAAATAAATTATTATTATATTATATTGCAGTGCATATTTATAAATTGCTGTACTGGGACAGGTATAAGCACACGGTATCTATTCTACTACATATAAATTATAGTAGATAATTTGTATTTATAGTATATCCATTTGTAGTATGAAATTGGATAGTTTGTATATAGACAAGAGTAATGCAAGCACAGCTTTAAAGTTTAAAGTTTACATATTGTCTAAAAAATGAACTTCGATTGTAAAGTAAAATTAAATTGAACCAGGAGGCTGACCAGGGGCGGATCTAGAAAATGTTCTGACTCGGGCGGTAGTTTGGAATCAAAACAACTCTTATTAAAATTTAATAAT
>JAABKK020043375.1:0-12867 GCA_011634745.2 Catotricha subobsoleta | reverse complement strand
TAATTGAATTATTGTAATGCAAGAACGTAATGCATTACGTAATTGAATTACAAGTAATTGAATTACGCCCAGCCCTGACTGTACTTGATTTTTTTCAAATGTTGCAAAATGAATTTCTGAAAAATAAATAAATATACTAATAATAATAAGCATGTATTTCTGCTTTCAAAATTAAATTATTTAGGTATAAATAGAACTTAAAAAACAGCAATCTATCTTAGAAGAGGTGATATTAAATGGAATCAAACTTAGGATTTATCTATTGATTGTATTTCTTTTTTTTTTTAATTACTTAGATTATTTTTTTTATTATGTATATTTAATTTAGTCAACAGTATAAACTTATATATTTGAACATTTATAACTATTATTAATTGGGTATAAAACAAGCTGCCATTAGATTCATATTCACTAATTCATTTTAGTTAAGAAATAGGTCGTCGACCTAACAAAAGACACAGAATTTTGTTCTCTTTGTAAATATGCATATTGTATCTGTTTTGCTTCGATTCGTTGACTCAATCTTGAAACAAAAAAAAAAGTAAATAAATAAGGATTCGAAGCTCTTTTATTGCCATGCAAATTATCACTGTCATTTTAAAGCAATTTAAGTAAAAAATCAAATATTGGTTGTGCACTTTTGGAATTTGGGAAAAATTTGACCGCTTTTTTTCTCTGTTTTTTCCCCGCTTATTATTTTTTTTCTTCAAAAAAAAGAAGTCGTGAACCAAACAATTGGCAGCTTGTTTAATGCGGTCTATATATGCTATACGTTAGTTATAATACATAGAGCAGGTGGAAATTAAATTTGCAAAAAAAGAAAGAGATGCGAGCAAAAAATTGAATGAGTATAAAGAGGAGAACTATTTTATTTCAGCAGCAAGTTCTACGAAATTGTAGAAAAAATTGGCTGAAACCAAAAATCCAAAACAATAATAGATAGGTGTATATTTTCAAGAGAATTAAATTCGGCATATTTTGGTTGGTCGACAGACAAATACCTGCTATTAAATTCAAAGAAAGCATACTTTTTTCCACTTATAGCCGTATCACACTACAATTTTATCGTGTTGAATATTTATCTTGAGAATTGAAATAACTTCTAAAGGGTTGATCAAGCAATTATAAGATGTATGAGACAAAGTTGCGTCTTAAGCAGAAGTATAAGTCACTCTTATACAATTTATCTGTACGATCAATTTTTTAGAAGTTATTCTAATCCTCAAGATAATTATCTTGAGGTTTTATCTTGAAGATTGGAATAACTTCTAAAGGGTAACACGATAAAATTGTAGTGTAATACGGCTATTACATAAACATAATTATTACTATTATTATTATTTTTTACTTCATATATACCTCTTCTAAATGGAACGCCGTACAGAAAAATATCCAAAACGGATCCCCACTCATATTTGAAGACGAAACTATCCATTCCTCAATTACCCATATCATATCTCACATTCCGTTCAGAAGTTATTAACTAGGAATAAATACCAATACCCTTAAAAGTGATGATAAATTGAACGAGTTAATACTTGTTTTATCAAACATTTATAACCCGTTCAACTTAGTATTATGAATATGGCGACATCTGCACAAGTTTTTCACTACACAAAGTTGAACGGAGGTGTAGATACATTTACATACTTACCTACATACTTACGTACCTATTTAGTTTACTAAAAACAAATTTAGTTTTTCATACACATTTCCCACCGATTTCCAATAAAATTCTTAAAAAAAAAACATAATAATTTGTTTACTACAAATTCAGAACCAAAACAAAAAAACTGAATAAATAAATAATTAAAGAAAAAACTAAACTAAAATTTATGGTTATAGTTTTTAAATTGAATAAAATATAACGTAAATATTTTTTAAAGAAAACTATATTTAAAAAAACTGAAATGACGTTTCACAACATAAGTATTAGCGAATTGATTTTTACGTCATTTCAAATAAAATTCATTTAAAAGGTATAATGAAAAACAACAGCTTTTTTTGTACTAAGATTTTCTGGATATCTCTGGTTAATAAATTGTATTCATAGCGCGAGTGTAATATTTACGATTTTCGATCTATATTTTATGTCCATTAGAATTCTTAGAATGTGATCCGCATATAAATCTATATATTATTATGTTTTTCGTTGTTTGGTCGATTCATTCAACAAATTATGCAAAAAAAGAGATAATAAATAAAAATAGTAAAAAAAAATTTTTTTTAAAAAAAAACAGTAAGTATAAGTTGCAATATTAATAATATGTCTGCTGGATTATTCTATATTTTATGGCTAGTCGAAAGGTTATTCCTCGAATATGACTTAGAGAAAGAAATTTATTAACAAATATTTTATTATTTAAGATACACGGCGGCTAACAAAAAAAAAATTACATAAATATTCGTGACAGTTCACAGGGTGTAGATTTTCCATTCACTATATAAGCTCGAAATTAGTGATCATTTATCAGTAATTATCTTTAATTGTTTTATTTTAGGTTTATGAATTAAAGATGCAACGAACCGAATTAACAATAACAGAAACCAAATGCAAACAAATTTTAGAAATTTTAGCAAGACAATTAATATATATTTAATATTGGATTTCTTAAAGAGAACTTACATCCCATATGAGAGACCCATATCCTCTAAAAATGATTTTCTGTTCACTTATAAGATCGCGTCTGAAATATTAAAACATAGTATGGTAACCCTATTCATGATGCGTTCATATCGCTGCAATTGAATCGATTCCGAAACAATTCATACTGTATGTACTATAAAATTTCTCAGTTGGAGTAACGTATATACGAACTACCATCGTATACGTGTTCATCGTTGTCAGTTGATCAATCTCAAAACACTCAACCGTCGTAGATTCAATCTCAGCGCATATTTTTCATGGATACGACCTACTTTCGGGTAGAATTGATGCACCTCAATTATTATCTTTATTAATATTTAATATTCCTGCCATGATTTAACGAGAAAGAGCTACAGACAATAACTATTCGCCTCGTTGCCATCTGTATACAATGTGGATCACTCTATACCTCACATATATATCTCTATCTCATTCGTCGTTCTTGGTCCTATTTTATTCGTTTTAGATTCAGTATTTCTTTTGTTTTAAATTTGTAATTAATTATTCGTTAATTTTATATAAGGAAGAATGGCTTGTAAGGGTAACCACCTAGTAATCGAATAATAATAAATATATAAATATATAAATAGTATATGTATATTAATTATTAATTATTGTTGTTTATCTAGATTGAAGATTTTTACATACATTGTATGTAATTCAAAATAAAACATTTTTTAATGCACTATATGTGAAACATGAAAGTGTTTTATAGATTTGATTTTTTTTTGCTATCTGTCCCCCGCCCCTTTAATGATAGTAATTTATTTAATATTTTAACATCATGAACATCCGCCCACATCTTATTATGTCCTCATCATCCTCAACATTATTATTGTACATCCTATACATCATCAAACTTTTCTACATCTTCCCACATCCCGTCAACTGCGCAGCCCCAAAATCATTCAGACCTCCCACATTCTCAATATTCTTCACATGCTGTTACATCCTATCATATCCCATCGCTTCTATTCATATTCACAACATCCTACAGATCTTTCCCATCCTCATATACATTCTTCTCATCCCTCCAGATTATCAATATCATGTCAAAACCTCATACATGCTTCACATCGCGTGACATATTTTCAATATAATTTATAATCTGTTATTTCCTGTAACTTTCAGTTACATCCTCAACAGCCCCTACATCAATCACATATCATCAACATCATTCTCACACTATCTCTGCCCTCTATAATCTGTAGCCCCTCTCTCGAACAATGTGTTTTATTTAAGTTTGAAGTTATTTATCATACCCAAAATTCGTACTACTATATAAATAATAAATATACTTAGTAACTTTAGAAAGAAAAAAATACTTTTAAAACAATAATAATAAATAAATAAATATTTGAAATATATTTGCTAATTTGTATTTACAATTTTCGATCAACATTTTATTAAAATTTATTTATTTTAAAGGCTATTTATTATACCTATGTTAAGTGCCTGAATAAAGTATATGTTATTGTTAAATAACCACTTTTCTGGTGTATTATAAATAAATTAAAAATTATTTACTGTTAAACAGAACCGGAAAACTATTATATCTGTAATTATCAACTTTGTGGTTTTATAGTCAATTGGATCAAAAACTTTGTGTTAAAACCACATTATGCAGATTACCTTGACAAAAAAATAAATAATTAAATAAATAAATAAATAAATAAATAAACAAGAAAGACTATTAAAATTGGATTAGTATCCAATTTATTTATATGCACTACATGTAAATTGTAGGGGTCCGGTCTCCACTCGGCCACTAGTTTCGATCACTTTACAACATAGTATATAAGTATTATCCTTAACCATTACTTCCTGAGAAAACAAAAAAATTAAAAAATATTTGACCTTTGACCTTATGGGGTCAAGATCAGTTTCAGACACTGTAAAACATAATATAAATTTTATCCCTATTGAAACTAGTTTCCGAGAAAAATTATATTTGATCTTTGACTTTTGGCCATGGACCTTTAACCTTTCGCCATGACCATAGTATAGGTTTTATATCCATCAGGTCACTATTTCTCAAGATTAGAGGGGAGACAGACAAAAAAAAAATCAAATCTATAATACATTTTCATATGTTTCACATGTAGTGCATAAAAAGAGTCAGTTTGATGGAACACAAATTTTGATAACTTTGGAAATCTTGCTGTTTTAAATAATCAGACCCTAATTTAAGAATCTATACGGAGTTTCATCGCTGCCAAATGTTCATTGTTCTGTTAAAGTCTCTAATCAATCAAAATTAACAATAAATTTGTTTCACTAGTACTTACTTTAAAAAATGTACAAAAAAAAATTGGTTGAGAACTAGAAAAAAAAAGGATCTTTCACCTTTCCAACATTGCGTCCCATAACAATGTCTCTACGCCGAAATATACGCAGTATATCAATAATAATTATAATTTATATTTCTTTATATATGTATTGCGAACCTCTCTCTACATTACATTACAACATTTCTCATGCCTCTAATAATTGTTATTACGAATTAAATAATTTGCGTCATAATATTTATTAATTGAAAGACGCAAGATATTGTTCAATTTATTAAATATATGTTTTCCAATTTCTTTATTTTGTCAACGATTTCAATTCATCTCACATGCACTGCCATAACTACAATACATTAGGGTGACAAATTCTTGTATGCAAAATAAAAAAATAAACATGTTTTCTAAGCTTCGCATTTCTCGCCAGTCCGATCAATTTAAGCGCTATCGAGACTGTGTAAATAGACCGAGTCGTTTTGTTATGAATTTGAAAACATACTTAATTTACATAATTATTATCTACTTTTCATTTACACTTGTACAATTTTACGTAAATCGATAAGTGCAGTTAAACTCTTTCTTCAGGTAAAGCCTAGACTGATTCGTGTGTTCAATTGAACTCATATTTATAATGACATATAATAATTTAAAAATATAAATGACTTTGTGGGTTAAGTCCATTTACAACTGAAAAAAAAAATATGGAAAAAGTTGTTTTTCTGGTCAACCTAACAAACATACAGAAACTACATATTATATGTAATTACTTTTTTATAAAATAAATTAGTGTTGCGTGTAAAAGAATATCGAAATTAAAATTAATAGAATACAAGAAAGCGAATAAATTTGCTGCAATTTTAAAAACACAAAAAAAAAAATTAAACATTTTTCGAGTAGATTTCTTTTGTTATCGAAAAGAATTTTACGCATTAAATAATACAGATGCCCCGATCTGTTGTTTCATGAAATCAGAACCAAATAAAGAATGGAAAATTTGTATAATTTTTTTTATTATTTTATTATTTATGGGTTCATAAAATTAATGAATTTGCGATAGTTATATCAATATTTTATATCGTAAACTTTAATTTAATATTATTTACTACTTTTGAAAGTTGTTGCGCGCAATATGTTCGTTATTTGTAATACATTCACAAATAATAACATAGTTCCGAAATGATAAAACAAGCAACCTTGGAAAATTTATCTTCTTTCATTTTTTTAACGATATGAAAAAATTTAGACTATAATTTCATTGTCCATGTCCGTCCACAAGGTAAAAGGTGTATCAGTATCTTTATGTTTGTGTTGAGGTTTTTAAATGAATTTGAAATAGAAAATCTGCTTCAAAATATTGTGTATGCGGTAAAACATAGAGCTGCATTGATTATATTCATTATTTAGAAGTTAGAACTATCTCCGAGAAAAATCAGGTAGTTATCGCATCAAGGATTTTTTTTGTAACGAACACTCTTAAATATCAATGGAGCTTTCAGTTGAAATTCGAGAAATGTTCTACCATATTTTATTTTATTTTAACTAAAAACAAGCTGGTTAATTGGGAAAATATTTTATTTTTAATAAATCATTTAACAATTTACATTTAATAGAAAAGAATATGTAAGTATATAAATTTATTCTGATTTAATCTGATTTTGGAAAAAAAAGCTTATTATGTTCAAGTCTTAGTGCGGTAGGCTTCAACTCGTGTAACCCATGAATCGCGGGTATTCTTGTTGATGCTTACTGCCCTTGGTGTGAATTCCAAGCAAATAAAAATGAGGTATTTTTACAGCGTTCCTATTAAAACTTTCAAGTGAAGACGTCACAGTACATCATTTTTAGTTGATGTGAATTTAAACAAACCGAAAACTCAGTTTACGGTAAACTTTTATGGAAAAAACATATTACATTCAAATACACAAAGGTATTTGTTTATTTTTTTCCTTCATCGAATCAAAACAAATTAAAATAGTTCGAAAACTTCAAAATATGCTTGAGTATTTTTATCTCGGAAACATATTTTTTATTATAGGATACAATTTATGGAATTCATTTAAATCCGACTCAATAATTTCCATATTATCAAATGCAAAGCTGACATTGCTCAAAAGTTTCTGCTTAAATTGCGGTATGATTGAATATCGTTGACTGAAATGCGTTAACAATATATGTTTTGCATTCATTTTATGACCTTGTTGTATGGCCTGTGAAACCGTACTATGCAACGTAAGATTTGCTTTATCTTCTAAATCATCTGCCATGGTTGCTTCATGTATCAATACAGTTGAATCTTGACCAATTCTCACCAGACTATCACATGGTTTTGTGTCTCCGCTGTAAGTTATTTTAAATAGTTTATCTTTATTAATCCTGTTAGCATCGATTGTTAGAGAAACACCAAATGCATGCGTACAATGTGCAACTAAACACGTCTGGAATAAACTTATACCTAATTTCTCAATTGAGAAGCTAGTGTCCATCTTAAAATAGAGAAATTAGATTAAATTATTTATTGATTATTTCTTAGATTAACACTTTTAAATCATTGAATGTAATTACCAAATCTCCATTGGGTATTAATATGTAATCGGAACTTATTGATTCGATACGATTGTTATAAAAATATAACCAAGATTCGATTTGTTTTGGTGCTAAAAGATATATTGGTTCTATAGAATCTAGCATGACATTCCTTATCGTTTGAAGTACGTTAATTAAATCTAGTTCAAAATTTAAAAAAAAAAACATATTATGAGTAATGGGCAATAATAAGAGCAATATAATGATATTTCCATACCCAAATGATGATCGGAATGTAGATGCGAAATATATACAGCTTTAATTTTTCTAAAAATATTATCCGCTTCTGAACCATAGAATCTAATAATTTGACCGCAAGTTCCCTCACCACAGTCTAATAAAATACATGAATCTCTCCTGTTCATTATCAAAAATTAATGTTAATTGATAAAAAAATAAATAAAAAACAATAATAATAATAATAATAGATATTTTACTTACGTCGTATGTATTAAAATTGAACTAACATTTCTTGCTTTAGTCGGCTTAGAGCCACCAGTTCCCAAGAATACAATTTTCGGATAATCATCTTTACGACACACAACATTAGAAAGTACTGTTGTTTCCTTTTGTTCTTCTTTAATAGCGTGTAAAGACTCAACAAATCCTTTCCATTTTACAGTTTTCCGAATATATTTCTCAGGTGCAATCATTTGCTCTAGCGATCGATCAATACCTTTATTGGGTCGAATATGAAAGCGTGTCATTGAAGAAACTCTTTTAATATTTGTGTGGTCTTTTATATTTTGTTGATTGTTCATTTTTATTGAATCGTTTAAATTTAAATTTATGCTAGATGTTTTATTATTGCATGGTAATGAAATATAGTTTACCGGTTCCCTGTGAATATGAATTTTAGATAACAAACGCATATATAGTAACAAACTAATCAAGATAATAAAAAAAAAACTTTCAAATAATTTAAAACAAAAACACGTCTTTTTTTTTTTTGTTTAACATACCTTAGTATCGGAAATATCTTTTGATTCAACTGGTTAAGTTGCCATTGCATTTTATGTGCAGTAAGATAACCGGAAAATCTATATAAACACATAAATCAATCACATTTATCTTAAATTTCTGAATGCAAACTTTAAAACTTGTTTCTTACGTATTTTTTTCATTTATAATTAAATGTTTTGTTAGCGTTCCAAATTTTTCCATAAATTTTCTATATTCGGGCAAATCAATGATATGTTGAGGTGAAAAATGCAAAATTAAATCGACACGATTGGCATTTCCAGAGTTTTGATATTTTTTTAGTTCATTATTGCTTACAAAATTTTCCAAATAGTCAGTTGACGGTACATCAATTACTATAAAAACAAAACCACATCAAAATATTTAAGATTCAAATAGTGTATTTGAAATCATACCCAAAAAAATCGATTCCGGCTCGCATATATCAGTGGCGGTAACTACTGGCTTAAATATGCATGCATATGCCATCACAATTGTCTCTTCGCTTTTACCTTTACCATCAAAAATTGGTTTGACATATCCGCTCATTTCTAAAAGAATAAATAAAATACAAAATACAAAATATTCATATTATTCGATATATAAACAGTTTCAGAGCATAATTTTAAAGAATTTCTAGAATAACACAGACACATCTTTTTGTATGGACGTTTTGCTCGTAATTTCGCCTCTAAACAGTTTTCATCTGAGGTTCAGGATTAAAACCGGCCATTTAAAATAATCTCTCTTCTTGCGACAGACTGGTTTCTCGTGGTCCCAGGAAAATTCAATACTGATGAACACATTCATATTGAATAAAAATAAATAAATAAATAAAATAAATAAATAAAATGAAATTAATAATCCGAAGAAAATTATATTATTTCCATTTATAAGATAAAATGTACCAAATGGCCATTTTCATCACATTAATGAAACATTTTGCAGTTAAAAAAAGAGATTTTATATTCATTTTTTGCTATTCAATTAAAAATGCAAATAAAAAATATTTTGAGGAAGTTACGTGCAAAATGACCATACAATAGAAGTCTGAGTTTAGTCTGACAAAAAGAATATGGTTAGAATCAATTGAGAATATTTACAAAAAAAAAAATAGAATATCGATATTATAAAGTAAGTATAAAATAATGTGAAATAACATTTTGTGTATTTCATTTAATTGCAAAATGTTTTACCCATTAATTTTAATTTAATCAATTTTATTTCTTCCCTTAAAACTTCCCATTTCTTTTTTATTGTCTTACCCTAGCGGTCAATTTGGGTATATTTATGGTATACAAAATGTATACCCAAACTGGTCGGTCGTTTTTGGAACAAGTGTATACTTTCTAAGGTATCCGGAATTATCCCCCACTGACATAACCCCCACTTTTGTAATTAGATTGAAATAACTCCTAAATGGTGGGTCCAACAGAAAATTGACCCATGGTTTACCCCCCTTTATTCCTCTTCTAAAAAAAATTACACTATAGAGGGGTCAAGGGGTAACCCTAGCGGGGTAAGTGGGGTACCATTAGATGCGACTTCGAAAATAAAGGGGGGTCAATTTTCTGTAGGACCCTCCATTTAGAAGTTATTACAAAAGTGAGGGTTATGCCAGTGGGGGATAATTCATGTCACCACTTTCCAAAGTATAATTATTTGCAAGAAATACTTTATATGGTATATACTTCATATACCGTACAAGGTATTTGTTATATATAACTTTGATGGTATATAAAGTATTTCTTGCAAATAATTATACTTTGGAAAGTATAGTTATACAAAAAGTATACCTTGGAAGGTGTAGGTATACAATAGGTATACAATTTGTTCCAAAAACGACCTTCCATGTTATACAAAAGGAATACCTAATTTCCACTAGGGTTTGTTATAAAACCAAAAACCACTTGATTTAAAACAGCGCTTTAAAAACACAGATGTCAATCTAATGGTTTTTTTCGTGGCTAATAAAACAAAAATAAAATCTCACGTTTAAAAAATTGAAAAGATGTAATCCAACAATTGTGGTAGAACGTAATTATTCAATAGATGCACAGTAGGGCGACCAGAAAAAAAAATAATGTTTTCATTTTCAAGAAAAGACCCCCCACATAATATTTAATACCAAAAAAAATAAGATTGGCCAAATTTGAGCTCAGTTGATGCAGAAATGGCCAAGTCCAGTTGAAGATAGCCCATATAAAAAAAATAAAAAATTTCATAAGAAAAAACAAAGTTTTAATTTGGTTCACGCCCGTAAAAATAGTAAATGTCGCTTGATATTGATGATCCATAGCATTAAATGTCGGTAATTGTATCTATTTCTAAAATAAATTTGGTTAAAGACTTTTTCATTTTTTACTATTTTTTTGAGTTCGATTAATGGGAAAAGGTGATAGAAAATGGACCAAATTTCACCTAAAAATCGCCATAAAATTCGAAAAATGCATTTTTTTCACTCATTTTTTTGCTAGATATTAAGCATACAATTCATTTTAACTATTTCAATTAAAAACCCATTCATTTAATAACTTTGATAAGACCTTACTATATATAATGCAACACCATGTCAAAATGGGCTATCTTCAATTACGTTACGATTTTGGACTTGGCCATTTCTGCATCAACTGAGCTCAAAATTGGCCAATCTTATTTTTTAGGGTATTAAATATTATGTATATATGAGGGGTCTTTTTTTGAAAATGAAAACATTTTTTTTTTTTGGTCGCCCTAATGCACAATGAAGACTTTTATAATCTGTATACAAAAGTTTGACTTTAGAATAACACAATAATTCAAAAATTTATAATATAATTGCATTTTAGTGTAGGTCTAACGTTTTCAATATTTTTTTTAGTAAATTATTATTTATAAAACAGAAAAAAATATATGAGAATTTAAGCTTTAGAATATCCCGAATAAAACAGAAAGAACCGATTAAAATATGCACGGATTAGTTTGCATTATAAAATTGATTTGTTATTATCCTGTCATTACCATTTCTGTTAGGAACAAAACTAGGAGGTGAACATTTTCTAGAAAGAAATAATTATTTGCATATAGTAAGTTTATAATTAAAAATTTAAATATTATTTTGAGTGGATTTACTTTAATATAGGAATATAGTTAATTCGTAGATTGGTATCTTCATAGAAATCGCCAAGCTTACATGATGTTGCATTTATATTAAAATGAGTTAATGGTAGAAATGTTTTCATTTCATGAAATATCTCATCCTATCAAAGATATAATTATTTAAGATATATTCTATTTACATTAAAGTCATAAACTGATACAAACAATAAAATGGTATTTAACATAAGGTCATAGAATATACATTATACATACTAATTTTGGTGGACCATGAAGAGTTATCTGAGGCACATCATAATCTTGTAAAGTACAACATAGCCCTGGCAATCCACCAATTCGACTCCAACTAGTTCTCGTCAGAAAAATATTTTCTAATAAACTTAGTTTAATGCGATTTTCATCGGCTAATCTTAATGTACCTGCACCACAGTTAAATAAATATCTAAAATCAATAAGAAAGTTTATGAACTATAGCAATAATTAATAAATGGTGCATATATACAGTTAGCTAACCAAAAGAACATATTGACTTTTACCTTGCCGAATTCGCAAATAAATATATTGATGATGGTGCACCAGATGAACCAGAACCTAAAACTTGTAAAAATATACTTGATATTTTTGTTTTTCTATGTTTCACTACATTGCTTTGTGATCGCATTGTTTCAATTAGTTTTTCTTCCAGGTTATGTTCATTCTTAATAGATTTTGTAAAGTATCTATATTGATTTAATGAAATGATTCTAGTAAATTTATTCATTTCTTCTTGTTTTTATTTGTGAACATAAAGAATATTAAAACTCTAAAAGGAGAACCCACATAAAAAAAATATTTAAATTTTCCACACACGAAGAAGTATTACTACGGCATTCTAATGTAACATTTAGACTGCCGCCGTATAACTATTGTTGTTATAATAATAATAATGTGTGACTGTCATTATTTCATGTGAAGGATCTACATGACCGACCTCAGTTAACGGTATACTTGCGAGCATTTTAGAAACTGTTTTTTTTTTTTCAAGTACCTGCTGACTGAACTGATTCATATATCGGAGCATATCTTAAGGCGTTATTCCGTCTTCTTTTGGTTAATCTAAAATCTAAAACTCCGTATATAAAAGGTTTTTCTATAAATGTGTTATTTTAAATAAAAGCTAGCATTGTTAAATTGAACCATTTTAAAATCAAAATATAAACCAATAAGTACCAATTTATAATTGGGCTAAATATCTCGAAATTATACAAATAAGTCGGTAAATATGCAAATAAGTTTAGCCACCTTTTTACGTGGCTA
>JAABKK020043364.1:0-12867 GCA_011634745.2 Catotricha subobsoleta | reverse complement strand
TTCGGTGTCTTTTGGTATATTGACCACCAATATCAGACCAATAAATTCTGACAAAAGTCCAAGTGCTCAAAAAAATGGTGAAAAAAAATTTGCAAAACCTATAGGTACTTAATTTCTTTCAAAAATGAAGTAAAAATTTATAAAACCAATACTTTATTTTTCCGAAATTTTTCAAAACGGAAATAAATTATTATAGAAGAAAACGTACTATACATTTTTTCCTAACTGTCCCATCATGAATTCTTTTCTCAGCATTGTAATTCAAGCTGTGTTATATTCTCTATTTGCATTAAATTTTTCTTTTATTCGCAATGGGAAAAAACTCATACAATGCATACGAACCCATTTCAAATAATAATGTTATGTAATATGCCTCTGTTCATTACACAAAAGAGACTGACTTAAGATTGCTAATACAAAATTATAAAGAAAACAAAGCATCCAACGAAACATAATAAACCATTATTTCTCTTCTTCTTTTTTTTTTCATGTCAAGAAAAATCATATCTCCTTTTCGTCTCCAGAGAAAATAAATAAATTTGACATGAAAAATGCGAGGAAAATTGTTTGTACGCAGACATTGTCTTGTTATTAGAAAAATATTTTTCATATAAAATATTGTTAATTTTTCTTGTATCAGACTTTATTTTATTTGAAAATAAGAAATGGTTAATTTAGAAAATGATAGAATAAGCATTTATTTGTATTAGTTTAGCAACCTTTGTTGAGATCAACGACTCTTAAATTTAAATTGTAAATTTCCATGCTCTTCTGTATTCAATTCAAGCAAATCTATATGAGATTTTTGGATTACCCTAAATAATTTATAAACTAAAAATGTTTCATTAGAAATGGTGGTGGCACTTAACATTCAACAGTGCCGATAATTTTATCCGACAGCAACTGCTGTTAAATTAAGTGCTATTGGAAGTATTTCAATTTCTATACGGTTTCTCTGCAATATTTTAACCCCCATATCAATGCAATTCGATACTATCACACAAGCTGCTATTTTTTATGACAGGGATTGAAGGGATCAACATAAAATATGGACACAAATTATTAGGCTTTATAATGTCTGAATATGTTGCCCACTTCTATTGCTGTTGTTGCAGTTACAAGGTACTATAATGCTACTTTTCAAGTTATGTATAAACGTGCTTGTGACCAATGATCCATATTCATGAGGATAAATTCTATATTAATATAGTTAATGATATATTTTGTTTAGGTAACCTTAAATTATGTGAGCACCATATGTTTCTGGAAAATCATGGTCAGAAATTGCTTAATTACGTATAAATGTTGAGTGGATAAAGTATAGAGAAAAATTATATGTTGAGATATATTTTGTAGTGATTAAGAGTAAAAGTTTATATATTCATCAGTCTATGACTAAATTTTTATACCAAAACAATAAAATGACTAAGTTAAAAGTAATAAAATATATTTCATTCAACGCCATAATATATGAATTGACGCTAAACTTGCAAAGTTAAAATACATATCACAATTTTGAACAACATCAATATTTTGTTCACGTTTTTCGTTATCTGTCACATTTAATTTACTATCAATAAATATATAGAGAAAAAAAAATTATTGAAAATAAATTGATATTTAATTATCTTTATAAAATAAATAAAGAAATCTTAGAGCCCACCATAAATGTTTTAATACACATTTTGGATACTCAAAATTATTATTTTTTTTATTGAATTGTGATACTTATGTTCCTATACACAAAAATACAATATTTCAACCCCGAAGTATTAATAAAAACTGTCAAAATAAATCTCATATTTTCCATCCATAGTCCAATTCCCATTTACTAAAAGTTGTTACCTATACAATTCCAATTCGTAAATGTTGTTAGTTATAGAATATATCCTAAAAACAACAGAATCTCGTTAGTATCGTTAACTGAGTAGGGTAGTATTATTTATTTGGAAAAGTTTTTTTCTTTTTTTTTTTTTTACTCAACATTGTATTTTATATGTTGAATTGTACCTATTATAATACATTTATTTATTGAATGAGTATGTTTTTCCTTGATATTACAAAATATTCTATATATTTTCTCTATAGCTTCCAATAATAATGGTAAAATTGACCCACCACTTTTACGTTGTGTAGTATAAATCAAATAAGTATCCGGTTTATGTTCATTTTTGTAGACCCATTTTTATATTAATAACAGTCAGTGGCAGCAGTGAAAGAGCGTAAACTGTATGTATACGTAGGTATATAAAAAAAAAAAAAAAAAACGTAAAAAAAGGAATGTATAAATATAAAATTGTATATCTATGCCGAGCCAGGCCAAAAAGAAAGTTTAAATCCCCTTTAAAGATTCTTTTTTTTTTATTATTGGTTTGTATGTTTTATTAGAATTGAAGCTATAAATTATGCCACATCATCATTAAATCGAAATTTATATTATTATTAGAATTTTTGTGGGTGATATCTAAAATGTTGAATGGATAGTGGGTGTGAGTTTGGAAGGTAGAAAATAATTATGTTTAGCTTTTTGAATAGGAAAATTGTACACAATGAATTTATAGCGAAACTCACTTAAATCTATGGATAAATACATGATAATAAATTAATTTTTAATTTTGATTTGAACAAGCATTGATTGTGTCTTAATTGAGTTCAAGTTATTTCATTTAAATTGTTTGTACAATAAACTATTATTTATTTTATTACCAAAAAATACTTATCGTCGACAATCTCATTTCAACTTTATCATTTCTGTTTTAAGTATTAACTCAAACAATTTCTATATATGTAATTCTTAAAACGTGTGTAAAATAATATATGATTCAAATAACAAAAATATTTCGTATTTTTCCTTTATTAGTTTTTATGCTCGTTCTCATGGTGCGTATATTCTATAATATGATAATAATATTATTATATGAAACACTTCTTCTTTCTTTTTTTTTTAAGGCTAAAAATAATATTCGTAAACAACAACAACCAAAAAAAAAAAAAAAATTAAAGAAATATTATAAAACAAATAAATCCAACAGGTACATCATACACAACGTACATACACCATACCACAACACATATATCCATTAGCAACATATAGAAATTTATATTCGAGCCACTATTTTAACCGGTGCGTTGCTTATACTCATTAATATTATATAAATGGAATTTTATCTATTCGTTGCTCATAATAGATATTATGTTATCAGTTTCACAAGAGGCGTTATTATGATAAAAAAAAAAAGAAAAAATTATTATCAGATATACATTTGATGTGTGCGCTGCAAGTGTGTATTTACTGTACCTATATATTAACATCCTATTTATAAAAATATAAAACGAAAGATAATTTTTTTTTTGTTCGTTTTAATAAATAAAATAATATCGCACATATTAAATACTAAAATAAAGCAGAGTACATTTGATTTTTTTTTTTTGGTTTTTACAAATGTGTAGAGAAGAAAATAGACGGAGAAATCACATTAAAAATCTAAACCATAAACCATATGGAAGTACTTAGTAGTTTTATAGTGTATTTGGTTCATTATTATCATTATCATTATTATTAGAGGGTTTTTATTCAGTACGGTGACTAATGAATATTTAATCCGCCTCCGTTAATCACGTAGTAAAGTTGGTAGACCGAATTTAGATAGAAAGTTTTTCTTTATTCTGAAATATATATGAACTGTGGTTTTAAATAAATTCATATTTTAGCATTCGAAATAATCGGTTCGAAAATCGTTTTCTTCATTTTATTATTAATAATTGCATTTAATCAACTATTATAAAGTGTGATACAAAAGAAAAAAAATATATATATAAAGTGTGTTATAAAAAAAAAAATTAAAAAAATAAATAAATATTGAATATCATATTCAAACTTATAAAAAGTTTGAGATAAGATATTATAATCGTAGTGTTTATTAGTTAAGACATCTGCGACGTTATAAAAACCAGAAAAATAAAAAAAAAAGTATTTGAAAAAGAAAGTTTAAAATAAAAATTAAAAATTACAATTTGGATAAATACCAAAGAAAAAATAAAACAAACAAATTAAAAAAAAAAATATATAGAAAATGTTGAGTTCGTTGGACGCGTTAGCTGAAAAAATTTCACCAGGTTCCGGTAAAAATAGTCCGAATCAACAACAGCAATCACCACAAGGAGTTGAATCGACAACGGCTATTGTTAGTAAAACACATTTTAGTCAAAATATTCATCCGTATCAAAAATTGGAACACATAAATAATCGAGAAAAGTAAGTGATTTTTTTTTTTTTTCTTGTTGTTTCATTTATAAATAAGTTTTAGATAGAAATTTATAATATATGTATATGAAAATAGAAAACAAATAATTAAACTCAAAATGCAAAAAGAAATACATATTTTTCTTTTTTATTAAAACATGATTGGATTAATATAATATAAATGGAGATACACTTACACAGTATCTCTAATCAATATTCCATTAATATTTAAGTGCTGAGCTTTGAATTTCTCAACAGTTTTATGGGATATAAACCACTTTTTTCAATGACTAACTCTTAAATTAAACAAAGGTAGAACGTTCTAGAATGGAAACCGATGTTTGGATAATTTCAGATTTTAAATAAAATAAAAAATTTAAATAACCTAATTTTTATTTTCTATCCTTGTTTTATGTTCATAATAATGAAAAATTTTCAAACAACGAAAAAAGTTAGTATACATTTTATGGTCAAACTTCGGTGAATTTCCCACGTAGTTATTTATAATGATGAATTATTTACATTACGGCCAATGACAAACTCTATCCATAAATTTAATTTGAAATGTTTAGGGTATTATAAATAATATAAATTGCTAATGAAAGATAGTTAATATGAACAACCATCACTGGATGCTCATTTTTTGTATATTTTTTTTTTGTTTTTTACCTATTTTTCATTGAAAGGAATTTTTTGAATAGAAAGTACTTGGAAAGAGATAAAAACATGTTAAAATGGGTAGCTTTAGTGAACAAAGGAAAGGCTTTAAATACAATTTTGCGGTTACAAATCTAAATATATAATGTAAATAATTCGTGTTTGAATAGTTGAAATTAACAATTGCGCAATATGTGTGTAATTATGCTTCAACAAGTTTTAATTAACAAAATGCTTATATTTAAAAAAAAATGAAGAAAGTTTACTGGCGTTCAATTATTATACGAGGTATGTTTATCTTTATTAAAATCTGTTCAATTCCTCTCATGAACTAAAATTGCATTTGATTAGATTATAATTTTTATTTTCGAAATACTGATTTTCCAATCAATGAACATTCGCTTACTATGTACGCAATTCAACATTAAATCATTAGGGAGCAGCCAATCAATGTTAAAAGGAAAAAAGGAAAATAATCTTGGACTCAACTGTTAATGAATTCGTTTCAAATTACTTTCAACTAATTTAGCTATCTTTTGAAGTGTTATACCAAGTATTATGTCACTAGTCAGATCCTTACCCTTTATATATATTATCTATATTATGTCCAATTTCATCATATGGTATATACAAAATATGAACAATATGGACAAATATAGTTAGGGTTTGAGATATACCCCATATATACACTTTTATGAAATTGCTTTTAATATATATCTTTCATTTCGTTATACATGTAATCTCTTTTAATATTACAAAATTATATTAAATATTTAGATTGTAACCAGTCATACATTATTTTCTGTATTATATTTATACATTTTATTAGTATAAAGTATTGTACAGTTTATTACTTTCACAACAACATACAATGACGGTCGGTTTGATTAATGATAAGATAATACTCTGAACCGCACACAATATTTATTTTATACCTATAATTTTTGGTGTGTGTTGTGTATATATGAGAATTATAATCGTACTGTATTCCTTTATACAAAGTAAATTTTCTATATGGCCAAAGAGTATGGATGATGTGGCATTCTCAGTTCTAGCAACAGTAACATAAATATTATATAATACCATATCTCGAAAACCTAAAACCTCTATACCTAATATTTGTTTTGTGTATACCCGAGATTTACTTGACTGGGTTTGATATAGCCAGTTTTATTAAGATCGATATGCTTGATTTTTGGCATGATAATGAAAGAGCAGGTGTATTTTCCATTCATTTATTGTTGCTGTTTCTGTTGATATTATATGTTTTATTATATTTGTTCATACTTAAAGTTATTGTATATAGATATTGGGGTGGCTGGGTGAAAAAATGTTAGTTATATAATTTACTCGAAATCTGAGGATTCATGCACACAATTCATTTAATATATATATATATATATTATATATATGTGAATTTGAAGGTGAAACTATACCAAAACTAATGTCCTCATACCATAGATGATGCTTTATATTCGATTGAATGTGAGAAACTATTGGCTAGTTTACTATAAATCAAAGATTTAAAAACAATTTATTATATTTTGACGTGAAATTTAGGTTCACTTGTGATTAATTACAGAATATACAATGACCTAATATTCGATATTGGAATTCTTTTTTTCACTAACTCTGATGCTATATTTATGTTATTATGCAAGTGGATGGGTTACTTGTATATTAATTTATCATCAATGGATTTATTGCTTTATTTGTACAAATTGAAAAAAAAAATTAAACTAAATCTCAAAGTGTGATTTGCTGTGAAGGATGATTTTAATATACATATATATATTGTTCTTTAAATTTTATTTTTTTTATGCAATTTTATAGTGATATTTTGGTCCAATCCAATAACATTTATACAAAATTTAATAACCATAAACTTCTGTATATTTCCATAAACTCATTAATCAATTCAATATTTTATATCTGTAATATGTTTCTTTATGTCGCCAGATTCTGAATATAACTGAACAAAATATTGTGGTTTCAAAATATTATTAAATTATTATTAATGTACGCATTGTTTAAGAAAATAAATTATCCATCCTGATATCTAAAATGTCAATTAATAAAATTTTAAAATAATAGCTGATATTCCATATAATATTGACAAGCGAAAATCACACCCAACAAAAAAAGTTTCGATTTAAAGCGTACGACAAAAGCAAAACTGTCTATCATTAATATTTTAAATGGTATTACTGACAACGATTATAATTAAATTTTCACCCTGATGATGCCACCACACGGTTGCCTTTCACCCATTCTATCTACACTGACAATATTATTAAATAGATACACTTTCTAACTAAATAATGATAAATTAGCGCTTAATTTGAAATGTTGTCGGCTATTAAATTAGGACTATTTTATTTCATTTCATTTTATTATATATACATTTTTTTTTTTTTGCATTTTGGGTTTTGATAAAAAGCAAAACATTAAAACAAGCGACTGTCTCATTTCTCATTTAAAAGCAGTTCTATACAAATGTATAGCAAGTAATAGAGAACATTTTATAGTAATATTTCAGAATTTAATGAAATTCTATGGCTTTCGGGATATTTCTATAGGCTATATAATGTTGGTCTGCTATAGTACCAATTCATAAAAGCATAAAGCACATAAAATAACACGCGAAAAAAAATAATAAAAAAAAATAATAAAACTTTGGTTGTACTACTACTCTCTCATTACATTATTTATATATAGAATTTAATTTAATGAAATAAAATAATGTTTTAAAATGTAAATTGTGTTAATATGACATAAATGGTATTTTAAAATTCATGTTAATTTTATTTTTGGGTAGGCAACCGGTAGTAGCGGTATAGAGGCGGGTTGTTAGTTATTAAATAAACTTTGTGTTGAATTTAAAATAATGTGTGTTGTTTTTTTTTTGCCTGTGGTTGTTTTATTGATTTAATGGCGTTGTCATCGTTGATATTTAGTAAAGGTTATATCATGTTTTTTTTTGCCCTATTGAAAGTCGAACTAAAATGAAATGTAATTGACAATATAATGATGATATTTAAATAATTATGATGTTTCGTAAAATCTGAAAATTGTTTTGCGGTATGAGTCCATTGTCCATATCTCTTTTATCAGTCTCCAAGATAACCATTATAAAGTATATTTTGCAACAATATGTAAAGTATAATTGATTACTATATTAATTATTTTCAAAGACCTTTATTTTCAAGTTAACATCATGAAATTTCTTTCAAACGGTAGAAACTTAACAACAACTTGCACAACCTTTCTTTAATATTATGTAAATTGTCGATCTAACTGAATAATAAAAAAAGAAAATAAATAAAAATCCTGTTCACAGACAACCAGTGCTGTCCTACGGGGTGAGCAAAATTAGTTGTGAAGGAGGTATAGGTGTCAATTCTTAGATTGGAAATAGTTTTCCAAAAGACAATTTGCATATAGTGCATAGGGCATCCAAAAGCAATAATGCCCATTAACGCAAAATTTGCAAGAGTGAAGACATTTTTAATTTGCTTATTGAATAATTGCAAGAGTGAAAAAAATTTATTGTCGCTTGTTTAATAATTGCAAGAGTTCCTTGCGGTTGTATAAATAAGCTCGAGCCGCCACTGCAGACAACACTGACCTTACATTTCTAGTTGATGAATTTGTACAATTTCTCATTTCTTTGGCAGTTTGGCAAAACTTTTATTAAAATTATATTAAAGTTGATAAATGCTGGTGGCTGCATAAATACATAGAATAGTGTTCGGCAAAGGGCTAGATATGACACTTACTGTGTAACACACATAAATTATTTCGAAATGCATTCAACACCTATAGTTTAGTTTCTCTACACATTGCAAGAATCGTTCTTCACCCAGAAAAATAAAAATGATCTATTTTGTGCCAAAGTAGAAGTTTTTCTTTCTATTTCCGCATTTATAAATATTCCATTTTAATACATCTACATATAGTTGAGCCATCGTACAATATGAAATATTAAAATTTTCTTTAATTTTTTTTTTGCTCTTCCATTCTAACATGATAAAAAGAATTCGTTGTACAAAAGGCAAGTTTTACCATACCGACTTTTGTATGTGCTTATGCTTATGTACACGTAAAATGGTACACATCCAGATTATAGTCCTCTATCTATATTCCACAATTTACATACAAGAAAATAAAGTATGTAAGAGTTAAAGTTTATATGTAGAAATGTTGTGTTAATATTTTCCATGCATGTGAAAAACAGAAAAATATAGAAAACTTCTTATTTTAATTTTATTTTATTTAAAACTCAAGTACTTAGACACAGTTCAGTTTCTTTATTATTATTACATATCTTTTTACATTTTATAAAATATATATTTTTTATATTTTGTATAATTGTGTCGCTATCATAAATATTGCCAGATAGAAGAGAAACAAGAATATAATAGAACTGAAACTAATGTTAGTTAAGATAAAAGAAAAAAAAAATTATGGGGGTTTTTATGATTCTGTTAATACAAATACAAGTTTAAAAATGAGCTGAAAAATAAGAATAAGAATTAAATTGCTTGGCCATGGTTTCAGCCATAAATAATAGTTATTTCTACAAAATCAGAAATTAAATACACTTAAATGCAATAAATTTTTAACCATTATCATTAAGATAAGTAGGTATGTCTTGCAGATTAATATGTCATTTTTTGGTTTCCGTCACGTTTTATAATCGGTACAATGTACATAAAATAAGGAGATAAATTATCTTATGTAAGTTATAAATAATCTTTCTGATGTTTAGAAGATTTCTGTATTTGCATATACAAATGATTATAGAATTAAAAACTAGAGTCAAGGGATGCCAAATGAAGAGTACGCCGAATTTTCTATATGTGGAAAAAATATTGGTACTGCAGAACCCTGCATCTGATAAACCTTTAAACATTTTATCTGATTTTTATTTTACAGGCGTTTATTTATGTTTTTTTAAGAAATACTTACTCCGACATTTCTAAATTCGTCTCTTTTTTTATTTCTGCCACAAAAATGTATCCTTATCCCTGACAGTGACTTTCAGAATGTTCAGCAAATGTTAAACTTATACCTATAAAAAAAAAATGTTAAGTGCCAAAATTGTCTATTATCAATTATTTTTTTTTTCCCAGAAAATAAAAAAACCAAACCAAGTAAATGCCGTCAAAACATAAAATAAGTACATGCTGTAACAATCCATTCTGTCAATTTCAATAAACTTTCATGGCTACATTTTGTTACATCAAACGACGTTATGTCATTGTAAAAACATTTTTATAAAGTATATTTACACTAAAGTGTGCTGTCAAGTCACATTTCTGTTGGTTAGTAACATGTTTTCTACTTCAGAATCAATCAAACATTTAGAAATTACAAGTTGAAACTTCTATCGAAAAAAAAAAAATTGAAATATTTACCCTTTCCATATAAAACGAAACTTTTGTCAAATAACATGAAGCACATTTAATAACGTACATTGCAAATCATATATAAATTAATGTAATGTAAATAGTAACATATGGTATTGGCAAAAGTATATCAATTAACCAAATTCACTTTGATGTCCTTAATTACCAATTAAGATCTAGATTAATTTTCAGTATTATTTCGTATGGGTATAAACACGCAACTAAATTTTAACGATACAAAATTCATATATATATATAATATTATATATATATTATATTATATGTATATATTGTATATATACATGAATAGCATTTTATTAATTCAAAATTAAATCAGTTGAACTAGAATAAAATAGTCATCATCATCATCATCATTATATGTTAGGTATGCGATATGCGATAAGAAAGTTAAATAGACATATTCTTCTTATATAATAATGGACTGAACATGAACATGATCTCATTATTATTGGTCACTTTACTCCCCATGGACATTTGACTAATTATGGTTTTGTTCAGTATACTTCATAAGCACAATAACATATACACACATCAACATCAACCTGTTGCACATAATATTATTTCAGTTTATGGTGTGTTCTATTTAGTTGTCTGGCATTGTAATATATATAATGTAACTAACTAAAGTAACAAGCACTGGCAATAGAAAATATATACAATGTATGATTTCGAATCTATTCCGTATTTGTGCAAATTAGTTATATATAATAATATAGATTAACTTAATATATTGCTTCGTGTTTTGTCACTGTATGTTTTCTTGGTTCCCTGGTCATTGTGACAATATTGTTATAATTAGCATGAAAATGTTATCAGGTGAATAAATTATATTGATTTTAGCGTAAGCATATTAAGAAACATGAATAACACACATCATCATTCATTTCATCAATATGATATAAAATGTATTTAATAGCAGAGGTATAATGGTAATTATGAATTTGTGTAATCTATGGATTTTCGCTGTTATCAATAATGTCTGTAAATCCAATGGAAACTACATTGAAAATTTATTTAAACGAAATACCATTCTGTTTGCTAATACGATAAACTCAACAATAGGATTAATAGTTATCTAATTACGTTACCAAAAAACATACATGATTTAAAATATTATAATTGAAACAATATATAATATAAATAAAAATAATTTCTGGTGAAAATAAATTAAAATTTCGTTCATAACCTGAAATACATGCATGATCAAATAAAACCATGAACCATTTAAACTAAATTCTTTGTATTATAAAAGTTAATAATTTTAAGCTTTTAAGCTCTTTACTCGATTCATATCGAAACTCAACATTCGACAAACTATAGCCAATATTTATTATAGAACTAAAATGTCAATAACGTTTCCCATGTTACACCAATTTATTTTCTCATATCTATAGATATTGTGACATTTCTATATAGCATAAATATTAGGGTGGATCGATTTTTTTTTCATAACTTTATAATATGGTTTTTTTTTTAGTTGGATTTGGTCTCCTGTTTAACTTGTATAAACGATTTTGAAAATAAATGGGATCTTCGATGTGCTGCAAGTCTGCGAAGTTGTGATAATTGCATTATAACTTTGTGCTGTTGCATATAATTGTAATTTTCTTTTTATTACGCATGCCGTAAGCCAACGGCTTTTATTTAATATATTGGGTATTCATGTACGAGGTTCGTAGCAATCAAGTTTCAAATTTCAAGAAAAAAAAAACGATTTTTCAAAATTGGATAACTTCGAAAGTCCAATATATTATTTGAAAACCATTTACTTACGCTATCTGCTTAATAAAACAGAAACATAATTATTTGCAACGGCACAAAGTTACAATTCTTCAAATATTGTCAAATATTATAATTTTCAGAACTTCGCGGACCTACAGCACATCGAAGATCTTATTTATTTTCCGGATCTCATATGCACGTTAATCAGGAGAGTGGAGACCAAACGCAACTCAAAAAATAATGTTAGAAAGCATGAAAAGAAAGAAAAAAACGATCTACCCTAATAAAAATGTATCAAATCTTTTTTTGTCTGATGTCTCTAACCGAAAACTGGACCCCATCATCAGTAAAGGATTACACCCTAATATAACGTTCTTTTGTTAGACGAAAAGCTTTTGTTAAAATATTGCATGTAATATTGTATAAATTGTGTATTAGACTTTATAATAATGAAACCAACTCTTGAATAGAATTTATAGTATTTCATTTAACTTCCATATAATGTTCATGTAGTTGTACACTGTACAACCGTGTACACATGCAGATATATAATAACGTATAGATGATTTTGATGTTGTTGGTAATCAGTTTATAGATAAAGTTATAGAGAAATATAGAAATTCAGATAATATATTGTTGTATAAAATATACGTAACTACAAGCTTATTATTACATCATATCCATCGAATCGTTATTGTACCATGTGCACACACATATACTTACGCAATTCTGCTGTATTTGGATCTATGCAATATCTATCCACAATGTACAAGCATATTCCATAATAATAATAATAATAATAATAATAATAAT
>JAABKK020043342.1:0-12874 GCA_011634745.2 Catotricha subobsoleta | reverse complement strand
ACCTTGAACTGAAATTTCATGTATTTACTGTCAAATGTTCCTTAGAATAAGTATTATAAAACACTAGATTGAATGGGTTGTAACACCCCATTCAATCTAGTATTATTGCATATTATATGACTATGTTGAATTCTCATATAATTATACCTTCTTTACTATACGAATTTACACCTCGATATCTGGACTGTAACTGACTGTACCCTTAAACCATACAAATATTAATCCACAATACAGGCTACTTAGATATTGTCAGCTATGTAGTAACACAAAGCCTATTTGTGGTAGGTCGCATCTGAATACCCCATTCAATCTAGTGTCATTTCTATATATATAAATAAATATATGATAAAAATGAAGGGGTGATCAGATATCAGAAACAAGGTTATTTTAATTTTTTTTTATTAGATCTCGGCGTAAAAAGTTATGAGCGATATACCTTGAAATTGCCCATTTCAAGCATATTTTGAAACGACTATCTCAGAGTGATCAAAACTTGTTGCCATCAAGAAAGAAAATGTGTATTTTGTCCGTCTGTCGTTGATTACCATATTTAACAAAATTTGTTAAAAATTAACATTGGAGAGATAGGGAAAACGGCTTCAAAGAATTGTGGGGAACTTTTAGTGTAGGCGGAGGACCTCAGATAAGACTTAGTTGAAGAAAACAATTAATAATTAAATTAACATTTAAAATAGGTTTTATTATATTCTCTACAAAACATAATAGCTTTCGCGATATTGAAGAAAATTACATAAACATTTTATTCTGTTTATTGTTTGTTATTTTTTTTCAATAATAACGAGTAAAATGCTATTGCGATATAGATAAGTCATTTATATATTAAAATAATATGACTAAAAAGAATTTAGCGAACACAAATCATATCTAGCTTTAAGATTAATAAGAGCAGAGTGGCGCAGTGGAAGCGTGCTGGGCCCATAACCCAGAGGTCCGTGGATCGAAACCACGTTCTGCTATTTTTTTAGTTTCTTATTTTCTTATTAATTTCTACGAAAGTATTTAACGCTACAAAACAATTGGATGGCTTTGAATAGAGCAGACATATATCATATAGATATATTTCTACAAAATTACTCAATTTGATAAAGCCTTGCGACAAATATGTGTGGCTAGTACTAATGTTCTCATATAATGTAAGTGTTTTAACGTTTCTTATTTGGACAAAAGAACTAAGTTTACTAAAAATATATCTCTGTCTTTAGATTACTCAAAGCTTTTACTTTTTTAAACGTTTATTACAACTTTGTTACACCTTCTAATGTTTATCATTTGAACATTTGAAATAAGCATTTTAATTTAAAAACCATTTATGGTTGAAACTCATCTTAGCAAACAGTTTTGTCACAAAACTCATAGTGTAATAATGTAAAAGTAAACACAATGTTGTTTCCCTTCTCCCGAACGATGCAAAACATTCCATTTTGGTTACAATTGACTTTCTATTGGACTTTTCAAATTAATGAATTTATTTTTATAATTTAAAATTCAAATACTTACCAACTAAAATTATAAGTCAGCATGTACTTCACTAGATTGTTTAATTTTCTAGTTAACATGTAACGATTAACAAACACACACAAAAAAAAAGGAAGAAAAAACAAAAAACTTCGTATTTATATTACTTTGAATTTACATTTTGCTGTGCAAAAATGCCATAACCCTTTGGCTGACCTGAAATCTTGTTGATTTAATGTAACATAGAAGTTTTAAATTTATTTACGTTACCTATTTAACCATCTTTGGGTGGCAGTTGTGTACATTTATTCTTGGACCACCAAGTCAATATAAATGTTAATTTTGTTACTCCTTTCCTGTTAATTTATTTCAGTGTCTTGTCTAATAACGAAAAACAAAAAGCACAATCAATGCGGTTTAATTTTAAGTAGGCAGTTTTGTGTGTTTTTTGTGAATTTTAACATGTTTTTTTTTTCATGCCATTTTTATTTTGAATTAAGAACACCACATAAGTACTTATTGTATTTTTGTCCAGATTGTACTTAAAAGCAGTGATATCCAGGTTTCTTATTAAGATTCATGCTGGAAATGAAAGAAATCATATTTATTTAGATTTTCAACATAAATCCCAAATATTTCCCACGTTCAGAACATATCATTTATTTATTTATTTTAAAATTATGTGATTTTTTTTTTTTTTTCAAATACCAAACTAAAGTTGATGTCCGATTACCTGTTTAGTGTATAACAACAACACGGCCATATAGTCAATACACATTTACGTAATAATGTTGGAAAAATGGTAGTAAGTAATTTTCAAACATTTATATCAATATAGAAAACAAAGTTGAATGTGAGTAAAGACTTGTAGATAAGTCGACATCAAACAAAAACTCTACGTAAGGAAATAACAACAGACAACATACCACAATACCGCATAACCAAAAACCAATATTCCATCATCGCGATATTATATTATTATTATAATAAAAGCATGCGACTTCATTTAAATTGATCGAGATGTACCTCTTATAATACAAACTATTATAATAATAACATTTAGTATGTACCAGACCAGACCAGTCCAGTCAATATCCAATCCATACTTTTCATACATATTTTATATGATGATGCATTACAAAATACTTGTTTGTTAGAATTTCGTTCTTTTCAAAATAAAAAATAAAATAAAAATTAAGTAACTACAAGAACAAGTACACGAAACACACAAGAGGACAAAATCTTGTTTGATTGCGTTTACTGATATGTTTAATGTATAGAAGATATATTTACATGGATTGCATTATGACGGGGTTTCGAAAAGTTTGTAAAATGCGTTGAATATTTTGTAAAACTGTCATTTGTTTGGTACATTTGTTTCAATTCGTTATTTTATTTTATTTTATTTTTTATATAATGACTTACAACAAATATGTGAGACTGAATATGAATACTAATTAAATTTTAACAATAGCATGGAGTGTTGTGTCCCTTAAGTGAGAAAGCATATACTGGTTTTTTGTGGGTAAATTTTCAACGAATACCTACATTTTACTGATCATTTGTGTTGAGAGCATGACATTACTAATTGTTGAAAAATACTTAAAGTTTTTATTTTAGTAAAATCACTTATACCAAAAGTCAGTAGATATTAAGTACATAATTTTCAATTTTTATTATTATTTAATTATTTCAATAATTTATTTCGTGATTTTAGTGGAGTGTGTACAAAATTATAGAAAAGCACCTCAATGCAACATAAACATTTTCTATTTGCCTAATTGCAAATGTTTTCCAAATTTCGAATAATTTTTTTTTTTTTTTCTAAAACTTTGCGGAAGAAAAATGTTAAAATAAATTTTGTTATTCTGAGCTTTTTCACATTATCATTTAAAAATTTCTATATGTGCTCTTTACACTTTTCACCTGAAATAAAATAAATTATATTTTGTATATATTTGAATTAATGAATTAATTTGTGCACTAGATTGAAGCTTGGCCGCCAACCTGTTGTATAATAAGCGCATCTGCGACTAACAGTCAATTTCAGATATTTATGTCCGATTATCGGTACAAAGATAAAATATTTACCAAACTTTTTTGTGTTTTCATTTTTTTTTTTTTTTATTAATAATTGTAATACAAAATATGAAAAAAATAATCGTTTTGAATTAATCGCTGTGAATTAATCATGATGAAATTACATGATTTAATCATGTCCAACCCTGGCAATTTGGATACAAAAAATCCAGTTCCCTGTTCACATCAAATTTTCTCAGAAACGTTATTATGTCAATGAAAGAGATGAATAAATAATTTTCCGTAATGAACTAAGCAAGACTTTATTCATTATTAAATATTAAAGTCCACATCAATTTATTAAATACATTGGCCTGAATAACATATTAATAACTAAATTAGTTTTTAAATTAAATATGCATGCATATTTAGCGATAGAGAGGAGCTATTGGATGGTTAAAACGTGATAATGAAATTTTTATATATATATAAATTCATTTTAATATTTTCTGTAGAAACTCTATGTGAAATATTACCTACTATAATATAGAAAGAAATATTATTATTATTATGTGTGTGTGTGTGTGCCAAGTAATGTTCAATCTGCATGTCCAATTAAAAAATTCCATTCGGTGAACAATTTTATTTTCTCCCATTAACTATTTTTCTAATGTAATTTTGCGGGAGTAGACACTTTAGTTTTATCACCTTCCTTCATCGTTATCGTCAAATAATTTTAATATTTTATCTTATATTGATGGTTATGCGTATGAATAGTTTTGTTATATTATGTTGTATACTATAATATGCACACACATACCATACGCAATATCACTACCCAGTTATAATAAATTAATGTTTGTTCATGCAGGTTACATAGTTACTGATCAAGTCAATTTCAATTGAACTGCATTTACAATTTATATTTTGATATGCAAAAACACACGTCACATCATGCTGTTATAAATTATATTCTGAGCTCGTCGCACCTTTTACATAACTTTATAGTAAATATGGTTAATATGTGTTGTTGGGCTGGTGTATCCAGGCTTTAACTCTTAAATACACGGGTGCCTCTGGCTATGATTTAATTGTGTGAGAAATTACAGAAAAAGACCATTGCATACTTAGTGAATTATTTATATAAAATAGAAAAAAGAAAAAAATGCAAAAAAGATTAAACATCGCTCGTTTATGATAATAAATAATCATCATTTTTCATGCATCATTATTATTGTTTAACATTTATATATTCAGGAATAATATTATTAAAATTTTTAAATGTAAAACAAGAGTAAAATTAACACTAGATGAAGAAGACATTAATGATTAATTTTCGTTACATTGTAGCTACAAATAAGTTTCTTAGTTATAAAAAGTAAAAAAAATAAAAAAAGATTAAAGAAGATAATATTTAATTTTGCTTTTCATACATTGTTTGTCTCTTCTATACGAAGAATAAATTTGCAAATAAACATAAACTGGAAAACTTAAAATAAAATACGAAACAACGTATTTCTATTCAAGTAACTTCGCAAAATGATTGTATGTCAATGTGATGATATGTTTACCAATAACACCCAAAGCAAAATAAGATTTAAATGTAATACAACTTAAAATCTTAATTCTTTTCCAGCACACAAAATATTCCGTCAATTTCATTTAAACATATTTCATGATCATTATTTTTCTTCCTTTTAAAAGAAATATGCAAGCCATAGCTTCTCATATTCCCCCTTAAGTGCCTGCATATTTCTTGCGCCATAATTCACATCTCAATATAATATCATCACAAAGAATTTCTATATTAATTGCATCATTGCTGTATTTAAACGGCATTATATTGCGTACATGGTGCCGCACATCACACAGCGTTCCGTAATATTCTCAAATTCCAATTTTAGTCTGCATCATCATTGCCAAGAACCAATCATTATCGTCATCACTATCATCATCGTCATGATGACGATATATCGGCATCGTCCATAAGAGTTTACATATATATATATATATACCATTCGTCGTACAGTGTTGTAATCCAGCCGCAACAAAACAAGCAAATGGGTCTACAAAAGACAAGTTATGGGAAAAGAAGTTAATAACAAGACAAGATTATAAATAAATAATTTTCAAAAACTGGATGATTCGCAACTTAGCATCTTTTAAGGTATATTAAATCAGTTAAATGAAAATAAATAAATTATAATGAATGCTGATATATTTTATAATATATTTAATATCATATAAAGTTTGTATTTTTATTTATTTTTTTAATTTTCTGAATATACGATGGCAGTGCTGGCTGGAACTAAAAGATGATGAGATGAGACCGCTTGTTGTTGCGGTAATACATAATTTATTTAATATTGTAGAAGACATGTTAACATATTACACTTTAAAGAATACAAGACGTAATATCCAATATCTATGTTAAACTAAGTCGACCTACCTGTTTTATAAATATTATATTTTTGTTTGGACCATATCTTAATGCAAAGAGCACATAAGGCTCCTTTAAAATATATATCATGTTATCGCACGCGCCTTTCGTTTTTCTTCTTTTTTTTCTTTTTATATACCTTCCAGTTTAATGATGATGGCATGAGTAAAGAATAAAAACAGTATTTATTCGTACATGCTAATAGCGATCGATATCTAATGCGGCTAGAAAACTATGAAGAATTTAATTTTAATGGTGATATTTGAAATAGTTGCTTGTTAAATTAGAGTTTCGATGGTGACAAATAAACGGTGTCAGATTATTATGTTCACTTAAATTTAATTCTATTTGAAATATTTGCAATCAGAAGCTTAAAATATTTAGTTCTTTATTAAGTAATAAAAACGAATGATTGTCAGTAAATTTGAATGAATGTGAATTAACCAATGATCAGGTTTTGAATTTGAACCGCTTTTCTTTGTGTTAATTTATTTCTAGTCGATGATTCGAGAACGGTGAGGCTACTCTAAAATTAAATGACTTGGAAAGGAAAAAGGTGTTTAAAGCTTAACGCTAAAGGATACAGCAGATTAGATCCTATAAGCTAAATATCATGTCAGCAAAAAAAGAATATGAACGCTTTCCAAATTATAAATCACCGGTCCTGTGGTGCTCCTAATGCTGCGACTAAAACAGAGACAGCTGTAAAAAATATCAGTTTAATCCTTTGATTTCTTATCTTTTTCAAGTGAGTTTTTAAAAGAAAGATTTCTTCAATCACCAAATATATATTAATCGCTAATTCCTATAATTTATCGAAAACGATTTTAAATCTCGTTTCAAATTAATTTCCTATTCATTTTAGTCACTTTGATAAATGCACAGCAATAATAATATATTATAATTTTTCTCAATAATCTAAAATAAATCATCAACACCTAATAAATATTATCAAAACAATAAAAGGATTAACAAAAGAATATTACCCTGTTTAACTATTTGTTTCTTAAAATCGATGTATGATTTATATGCCATGTAAAGAACATTTATACATTGAAAAATATATATCATACGTTCAAATCACCCAGCACCCACCACCTGAATTAAACCAATTTTACACCTATTCTAATTCTTATTCACTCGCAATTAGTTCTCATATTATATTCCACCATTATTTTAGAAGATCTCTGAAATAATGCACCTTTTAAAATATTTACACTTGAAAAGATATTTAAAATTAATGATCCTGTTAACACCACACCGTCAATCAATTAATCATAGAAAAATTATCATCGTCAATATGTGCATTGATTAATTTCTGTCTGATTAATAATAAAAACGAAAAACAGAATAAATAAAAAATTAAAAGCGCGCGTACATTAAAAAAAAAAAAATAAAAAAATGAGAACAATATTTGGTTTTATTTTGGTTTCTATTTTTTATTGTTTGAAAGATAAAGATGAGTTAATCGATGCCGCCTAAACTCCTAAACAATAACTATATACCAGAAACAATTCATAAATATAAATATCATCAAAAGAAATGATAAACGATTAATATTCCAAAATGACTTAAAAACGTTTGTTTTTGTTATTGTTAACTAATAAATAAAAGCATTTAAAGTCATAACGCCGAATTCGACAGAGAACAAAAAAGAAAAAAAGAACATAAAAACATGAAGAATGAATAAAGATTTCTACAATACACTGACGTTGATATCATGAACATGACCTTATGATTTGGTTTATTGGTTTATTTGGTTTGTTAAATGTTAAATTGTTTAATACCAGAAATTATTCTATATATTTACCTATGAAGCGACGTAAGCACACATCTACTTAAGTTGTATAAAATTTATTGCTTAAATAACTGAACGATAAGTAAAAATTTTGATTTTTATTTTTGAATTATTTTTATTATTAATAATATTATTATTAATCATTTTGTCGGTTTGATTGTTAAAACTTATCGCGATATTAAAAGTTCATGGTTCATTTAATAATTTTTTTTTTTTTTTAAATAAAAGTATTTTAATTTTAATTTTAATATAGATTTTTTCTGTTTGTATCAAATGATATTCAATAATTCCAACGTTTTTCCGTTCACTAACAATAGAATAAAATTAATGTCGTTCTGGTTTCTTGATCAAAAAAAAAAATAAAATATATATATATAAAAAGAAGAAAAAAGAACGTAAATATTTTATTATACAATCAGTACATTTTGAATATTATTTTTTTTTTGTTTATTATCTTTTTCCATAAAATAAATATGGCGCGAGGAAAGATTTATTAAAAATTGATCGTTTCGATTGCCCGCCACTAAAAACCATATCATATTTCATTAAGAAAATAATATAAATCGATTTGAATTGAACAAATAAAAGACGAAAATATAAATAAATAAAAGAAATGTGTATTTCGTTATTATTTGGTGAAAACGTTGAACGTGATGATACTAAATAATTTAAATATTGGCACCCCCCGCGATCATCACAAAAAACAAAAAACAAAAAAAAAAAAAAATTGAAATAATAATAATAACAAAATATTATATGTTTACTTGGCACAAGCAATATGTCAAAATGTATTTTAAAATTATATAATATAATTTTTTTTTTTTTTTGGTTGGATGTACCAAAACCAAAAGCCTAAAAACATACAAATACAATTTATATGAAAATTTCAAAGTAGGTAAAAAAAAAAAAAAATGTTCAGGAAAGATTGAATTATAAATTGCTAAATAAAAGGAATGGATTAACGTTGTTAAAAAATTGGTTAGCATTTTTTACATGTCATATTTTTTTTTTTTTTTGGGTTTTTGTTTTTTGTTCTGTCGTAGAGGTGTGATAAGAATGCCTGGAATGTATGTATGTGTATTTTAGTACAAAATTCTGTGTGGTGACATTTATATTGTTTCATTTTTTTTCCAGAAATACATTTTATTTTTTTAACATGTTCCTATTTTACATTTTTCGTGTAAATGAACGAAAAAATAAATAAAATAAAATCGTAACATGAAGAAACACTAAAAGGACATATATATAATTTATTTTTATGAATTTAAAATTAATATCAATGGTTTTTCTATATTTGATGAACTTATTCTTCTACCCACAACAGGCGTAGGTGAATATATTTTATTATAATGATTAAAACCATAAATAAAGTGTATAAGAAACAATAGGTTTTTATTACAGATCATCGCTTTAACTTCGTTCGCTGGATCGTGAACATTTAAATTTTATTCTTAATTAAAACTACGATTTTATAATTTATGTGTGGCAAAAGAGACGTTAGGTCAGTGGCTTTTGTTATAATTTATTTTTAAAAAAAATATATTCAAAACGTATAGTTTGTGTTGTTCAGAATTAGGTGACAAATATTCTTTGAAAAGAATCTTGTTATAAATGAAACTGCAAATAGGTAAAATTCGAAGATTTCTGTAAATAAGATTTTTCCAAAACTACGATAAAGACGACATATTATCTTGCATTGTCTGGCTGCTTCTCTTTAAGTCAATGTTTTATTTAATTTTTCTTTATTAGTAGGTACGAACTCCACTAATATACAAAAAATTATAATTAAATTATAAAAAAGCGGTGCAACATTTATTTAAAAAAAAATAAGAAAAAAAAGAAGAAAAAAAGAAACAATAATATTAATAATATCAATATGTGTTCAGTTTATTAACCGACAAACTTTTATATATTTCAATCATAAACACATTTCAACATTTTTATATTAAATTGTAAATAAATATAATAAGAATATCTAACTAAAAGTCGTGATAGTATTTCTTTTTTTTTTTATTACTGATCTTCTATATATCCAAACACAATTTAACGTATCTCATCTTTCACACAAATAAAATGTATTGTACATATATAAAAAAAAAAAAAATATATATATATCGTATTATATATGATATAAAATAACGATATTATAATTGCTACCTAGTACCTATATAATAATACAAGTAATGTGCCTATCCATCCGTCCGTCCATCGTCGTAACCATACAACTTAGTAATAATTAAACGAATTGATTAAATTTAAAACGGCGCCTGAATTGTTTATTTAGTACGAGTTAATTAGTGAATTTATTTGTTTCTCATGTTTGCAAAACTCATGGAAAATTATTATACAACCAATTAACAACCCACGGATTTGTGTTCAAGTGTTTAATAAAGGATAATTCATCGCTGATATATATTTGTTTATATTTTTTTGGTTTTTTTTTTCATCTGGAATATGCGCATTGTGGTGCCTGCAAAATGTGTATATAATTAAATATTGTTTTAAGTTTATCGCTTTGATTGGTGTTGTCGTGCTATATGATTTTTTGTTCTTTTTTTTCATTAATTTCATTATGGTATATTTTGTAATTAACACATGCAGTTAGTCGATTCATTAAATTTGTTTGCTGAAAATTTTTACTCTGTAAGGCTATTGTGAAATTGAATTGAAAACATTTCTAATTTCGATAACAATGCCCTTGGATTTAGTCATAGATATTTTGAATAAAATAAGAGAAAAATATTATAAAATATTATTGAATTTTTCTGTTTTTCAGATTTTATCAGTTTTTCAGAAATACATATTTCGATTTTAATTTTAGTGACATTTTTAAAGGAAAACGAAAATAATGCAATTAAAAAAACATTTCCAATTGGCAATCAACAATCAATCGATGAATCGCTTTTAAATAAATTGCATTTAATATAATATTTTTAAATATATTATTAATTTAATGAATTTTTAAATGGTTTTCTGTACCACAGTCCACAACCTTCAATAATTATTTGCTCTAATTACATCAAGTGAATAAAAAATTCATTAGCAAACATTTAAATAATGGGTGTATTCGAAAGCGCAATTTAAAGGAGGCAGCTTTGACTGACCTAAAGCATTAATTATATAAAAACACACGCATTAATTGAATTTTAAGACAAATATCTTCCACGCCTAGAATTTTTGTTGTTGTTGTTGTTTTTTTTTAATCAATATTTAAATCATAAAATCATTTTTAATTTATATACAAATAAACAATGTTATATAAAATATAAAATCATTCATTTATAATCGATTCGAGTCAGTATATTCATAATGAGAATAATAATATAGGTAAAAATAGTTACCCCGCCCTTGAATCACGCATAATTTTTTCACGCATTTCTATGTTATTAGGTTGTGTTGCTAAATTAAAAGTAAAAAATTAATATAAAAGAGGAGAATATGTACAATCTTTCCAATTACTTTATGGATTTGTTACACCCATTAAAAATACTTAACATATCAATCATTCATTATAGACATGAGAAAGAATAAAGAGAGGTAAAAAAAATCAAAAAAAAAAAAAATCGAAACAATGTTTATACCTAATCCACTTTCAATCGTCTTAATAAAATGCGTATTCATGATGGTGATGACAGTGCTACCATATTTATAAAAACATATATTCATTATAATTGATCATTTTCATCTCATTAGCATACCTTTATCGGAACAAACAGTAAAAAATTTCTCGTTTAAATAAACAAGAGAGTTATTTGAAAAATTATTACTCACGAATTCACTTTAATCTGCGGTTGATTGTACATATTACGAAATATAAAACAATTTTTGAAAATAAATTTTATTCAAACCGAATTATATAGAAATTTGAGCTTTTACATTCAATCAAAATTCGACAGGGAAAAGATATAGACATGATCATTGACCATGAACACAAAAAAAAAAAAAAAATTGCAGTACGTACGAATTTAACATCAAATAGCATCTTATTCGCTTTTACAAAGTGCTCAACGTTTGTTTATTTAACACTAAACTATATCATTTCTGGCAATTAAATGTTATTTAATAATGGCTTTAAAATGTTTGTTGTACCATATATTTAAAGTATCCAATAAATCAATAAACGACAAGAAAATATAATCTATTGTGTTAAAAACGTAGATATTCAATATTTATGAAGGAGACAACAAAAAAAAAAAAAAACAGTAAACATTTCCTCCACCATTAATATCCATCGGTTTCTGTAATCTTTAATTTGCAAATATTATTTGCCTTGACACAAATTGCATAGCCACAATTATTATAGAAATAATAGACATAAATGTTTTTACCAGTGTGTGTCAGCCTACTATATTTATATGAACAATCATAATCAACTAGAGAATAAAAGTTCTCTGATATTCAATCAATAATTCATCGTTACAGCCATTGATTAGGAATCAATTATAGGCTCTTACATTATTTATTATTATTTAATATATAAATGGTAACATGTAAAATGTAAAATGGTTTATTATCTTATAATTCTGACGTACAACTTACAATGGATGAATTATCATAAATGAATGATGGACCGCATATATTTTACCAATTGATAGCGTGTATTGCACAATAAAAATAATGAATTCATTTTAGAATATTATGGATAATTGAATTTATGTATGGTGGAAAATAAATATACACCGCAAAGAACTAGTGCTTTGATTAAGAAAATGATTGATTTCGAATTATTGTTATCGAACGAATAAAATCATAACAGCACAATGGAAATTGTGAATTTCCACAGAAATTTATAAAAGTTGAAAACAATTGCTTAAAAAAATAATAAAATCTTACCTTATTTCCATTCTGATCAAACAGCCTATAATGTTTAACTAAAATGTATGTTTATTTTTCGATATTTTAAATCGTATCAAATGTGAATTTCGTTTAAAGAATGGATTTCATATCCAGTTGAGTTTTCTTCTATTGGCCCCATATCCGCAATAGAATAATTCATTTATCTACCCTTTGATCATTAAATTCTAATGTGCTAATTAGATTAAAATTTAAATATGTAGTAATTATTTACATAGTTAACGCAATTATCTGATTAAAAAGAATTATTTTATTAGATGAAATATTGTTAGCTTACGTGCGTTATT
>JAABKK020043341.1:0-41366 GCA_011634745.2 Catotricha subobsoleta | reverse complement strand
GTTGGTCTAAGAAGAAGTGCGGGATTTCGGGCTGGGTGGGTGGGGGGGGGGGGGGGGGGGTTAGTCTATATGAACAGCGCCTAATAACTTTTTGACAGAAATGGAAGTGGATATTGCTACACATATAGCATCTAACATTTTATTAGCTATTTTGCTTCCTCAGGCATTATATTCCAAATATTTTTCTAAATAGTAATAAAAGTTGAAAAATGATATGAAACACGTAAGTATTTCAATCAAAATATCATCATAAATAATTAAATTTTAAAGTGTATTCTAATACCTACACGGCATATAAAAAGATTCAAGCTTTCATAATATGTTTTACTTTGTAAATCTGTTCCCGGAATACGTTTCACTAGATGGCTTGCAGAAAGAATGATTAAATATGACGTTTGAAATATAAAAATGGGATATTATAATTCGATCGTCTTGAAAACAAAAATACCGCCTGAAATACAAAAATTGACCACCGTATACCATTTCTCTATTCTCAAAGGTAACTTTGTGGAATATATTTATTCGGATGCAATTTTCTTATAGCGGTAGTATTTACTAACCTTATTTAATATGATTCACATAATAATTAAAATAATTTCAAAAGTTTATTAATTGTGTTAACAAGACCGAAGAACTCAAGAGTTATAAAAATTTAAATTTTGACAATCAAGAAATTGCAAAGATATAATAAAAAAAAAATCTATAATAGCTGTGAAATTAATTAATTGCATATCTCGAAAAAAATCTTTGTTTTCATTGGCATTAATAAAACATTTTAAATAAGCCGCACATAAATGTTTTTTTTTTTTTTATTTTATAGGTAAGTATTTTTCTCTACAATAATGAATAATCATATGTTTTTATAGCCGGTCCAATTCTAAAGAGTTCCATTGGAAGCTTGAAACTTGTGTAGCCACATTATCCGATCCGCGAAAATTGATCATATATTTCAATAATTAGAATTATTTATCAAAAAAATTTCAGTCAAAGAAACTTAACTTCAAATTCATTAAATCATTTCAGTTATTTCACTTTCTGTTGATCGCGAAATTATAACAGTTTCAAAACGTTGGTTTAAATATTAAAATATTTCCCCTAATTTTTAGAAATTTAGCTATGCTCAAACAGATCGAGCGATTTATTTTTTGTGTTTAAAATTAGAGGGGGAATCCGAATTACGGTGTTTATATAAATTGAGGGTTTTACACAACATAATTTGTAATGAAAAATAATCTTAAATAGTGTATTGATATGTACCACCTTGAGATGGCACCATATGTAATGAGTATCAATATAATGCAGTATACTGAAAGTAAGAAGTGTAAATAAAGGGGAAATTTGAAATTTAGTGAAGCAGTTATCATCAGAAAACTATTTCGCTTGAAATTTTGATAACAATTTATACTTATAATTAATTATATTTTGGATATTTCAATAACAAATTAACCAATAGATTGGAAATAATATATTATTTCAGCTAAATTCAATTTTTTACGAAAAATAATATATTGCTAGCCCGCAACCATACGACCTCCCTATACATTCTACTCGTCTTTATAAAACTTGCAAAAAAAAATACCCCTAATAATTAAAATCCAACTATTCAAAGAAAACCACATACCATAATCTAGCAAATGTAACGTTTAAGCAAACCTAGCGTACTTTGTAAAACAAAGAAAAAAATTGCGATACTATATTAGTATTAATTTGCTGTATAAAAAAAATCTACTTATTATATCTCATTTCACATTTTCCATTCAGATGAAATAGTTGCACGTACTAGTTTATAATTAAGATAATACCATGTTTCGCATGTCCATTAGTAATTAAAACTATACCTAATTAAATATTAAAAAAGAAAATAATATTTATCTATAATATGGTAGAATCAGGTATCTGCAAAAAAAAATAAGAAAAAAATGAAACATATAAAGCTCTCTATGCGCATGGAGGTATCAGAATATAGAGCATTTTTTTTATAGTATTTTCTTTGTGTTATTCTATTTTTCACATAGATTTGCGCAAAAAAATAAATTTTTATAACCTCTAGACTTGCATATATTTTAATTGTTTGAAGAAAATTATTCAAACGTAACGTTCAACAATTTTCACTTTACTATTGCTTATTACTTACTTTTGAAAAAAACATTACTTAACACTACATGACGGAATGAGTTTTTGTTGTGAAATAATAAAGGTGTTATAATTATTTATCTAGTTGAACTTTATAATTAAGTTTTCTCTGAGTCTTGTTAAAATAATATATACGTATATATATATTATACTCGTATATATATATAAAAAAAAATTATCTATTTTTCCTACTTCAAGACAAGCACATTATTCTGAAATATGAAAATCTATATATGTACTTATATTATATTTAGGACGATTTATTAATAAAATATAGTACCTACTAAATAATTTAAACAATAAATATGCCTTAAATAATAAAACAAATTTAAAAGTGATTAAAACACAATCAGATACATAATTCTTTCTCTAAATTGCGCTCTGATTAATGATAGCAAACCAATTTTACAATGAATTTTTTATTTTATATTTTTATCAGCGATAGAAATTATTGTGAAAAATACAGTTAAAAGACATTTATAATAACCAATGAAAGTTAATTGCTTGTGTTATTCAGCTGAATTCTTTAAATGGATTTGTTTGTTTTTTGTTAAATAGAGCCATATTTATATATCAATAGTCCTATCTATATATAGGCATTTGTTAATTTTATACTGCCAATAGTAGCATTTTAAGGCAATTGTCTAAATACAGTATATAGCTTTGCTATAGACTATATAAAGTATATATATCGGACTCTCTTGTGTGTCTATAGACTTTTCTACCGCTTTAGACAATCTTAAGACAATGTAAACTATAGTCTGTCTAAAGTGATAGACAGTCAATAGACACAGAAGAGAGCCCGTTATACAGACTTTGTATAGTCTATAGCAAAGCAATATACTGTATTTAGGCTTTCTTTTTTTTTTTAAAAGACCTATTGGGCAGCATAGCTATAACTAAGTTATAACATATTAGCTCATTAAAACAAACTGATTTTAGTTTTATGTACTTCAAAATAAAAATAGTTTAACTATTTTTAGCCCAAACCTCGATTTTTTAGGGGGTACTCCTAATGTTTTTATTTACATAATTTATTTGTTATTGGACAAGAAATTTTAATAAGTAGTTGTTGATAGAACCTCAATATAATTAATTATATACCAGTCTTCTTCTAAAAGAGAGACAAACAAGAACTTATAATTAATAATCATAGGAATATTTTAAATATCGGTGTTAACCGTCAGTTTTATTAATAAAATTTGGCTGCTCATTTACCGTTCAGTAAATAAAATCATTTTGTTCCATATAACAACAGTAAAAAGCAATAAAATAGACGATGAAAGAAAACGTAATTGTATATATAGCTGCGGAATTTTGTAAACAATAGAATCATTTTTTTATTGAAAAATTTTGGTTATTTTTACTTAAAATACATAATACATATACTTACTTACTCTTAATCTATTTTTCTGTTCAAAATAATTTGATTTACTGCACAAATTATTGTTCCCATATAAATTTATTAACTTATTTTTTTTTCTTTATTATTTTTACTAAAAAATAACATTAATTTAATTATAGAAAAAGAGTATGCAATAATTTTATCTCTAAAATGGGAGTCAACAACTCTAAATTAATCAAATACGTATCTCAAATAACTATATTAATCAAAAGCGTACAATATATAGCCCTTATTTTAAAATATGCATTATTCTTCACTATAGTCTCTTCTCTATATAAAACAAGCGTTTTGTATGGAGACTATAGACTATACTCTTCACTGTTGTTTATAAGTAAATTCTATATAACAGTTCAAGCCCATTTGGTTTAAATATTAGAATATATTTCTCCTGTTTATTTGAAATGGAAGTCTTAACTATGGTCATACAGATGGTGCGACTTATATTTGTTATACAGGTAACGTTTATAGAGAGGGGTAATCCGAAATAAAATTTTCGGTATTAATATGGGGAATATATTTGAAGCATTCTAAAGAATATTAGTTAAAAGAATATTGACATTCAGATGGCACCATGTACATTGAACCGAAATAGAAGGCAATGCAAAAAAAAAACAAGTTTTGAAAAAGAGAATTATCGTAGCTAAATTGAAGATAAAACAAATGTGATATTTAAAATGATTATTTTTTATATACCTATATGAATACGGAGCATATGGTGCAACTAAATATTGTCACTGGACTGGACTAAGAATTATGATCAATTTAAACGAAGTAGTACCTATCTATAGTAAGTAAAAAAAATTATATTGTTGACCCTACGTCCTTTTTCTATATGCTACTGGGTCTATATAAAAACTCTGATGATGAATATTATGATTAAAATTCAACGTTTAAATTCAAAACCTATAACGCCACAGCTGTTGCTGATCTAATGACTGTAACATACCGACCACACAGTTCCTTAGTACTAAAAGAGTGCGATACTACTAGCGTTAATTTATTCTATGGGAAAACAAAAATCTATTTATTACATCTTAATTCTCATTAATCATTCAGATTAAGTACTTACACGTACGCGCGGTTATAATTAATATAATACCATATTTTGCATGCAATTAAAACTATACCTAATTAAATATTAAAAACAGGAAATTTAAAGAAATATTTATAAAATAGTGGAATCAAGTATCTATAACAAACTTATAAAGCTCACTATATAATGTATAATATATATACAGAAGCACAGAGGGACCAGAAAATAGGGCAATTTTTTTTTCTTTCCGATTTTTTTTTTATTCACTAGAGAGATACACATAGCTAGTACTAGATATAATTTGCCTATAAAAATTGTATAATTGGTAATAACGTTAGCATACATTTTAATTGTGTGTATAAAATTATTCAAACGTAACGTGCAACAATTTTCACTTCACCTGGTTATATATACTTTAGCGGCAAGTATTTAATTTCTAAGTAACTTAAGACTATATTGAGTTATGTTATATTTTGGTGATGGTTTTATGTGTTCACTTTTAGTATATGTATAAGTAGTATATGTATAGGTTATATGCGTATATATGTATCATCATCCATCCGATTAGGTTATAAAAGAAGGTAGGTATTATATTTATTTTATATACCTGACTGAATATATATGTATATATTTGTATGCACGTAAAAATAAATACGTGAGGGTTTGTACGTGCATGCTACACACGCCCATATATTCGTAAATATTATTATAGGGTATTTATTTTATATAACTTACATTTCTTTAAAAAAAAAAAAAAATCGGTCACAATTTATTCAAGATAATATTCAACATATTGTATAAAAATTAAACAAAAATTCTAAAAGAATGCCGGTATTCGCATCAATAATTGTTCAATAATTATTATAAAAACGGATTATTGTTGGTTTGTTGAATTTAACCGTTTTTAGTATGTGATTAATGTAAAACCGTTTTATTTTCACATTGGTTTTTCATATTATACATATATGCGTTTGCAATCACACAATTTATTTATTTATTTTTCTTCCTTCTTTTTTTTTTTTTTGAACAAATTTAAATGAAATATAGTTCGCTTCTTTTAAGTTGCAGAATCAGTCTAAATTTACGTTACTGCCAAAATATTTATTACCTCCAGCAATTTAATTTAGTGTATTTTTCAGTAATTTTTTTTTTCTCTTCCAAATTATAGGTTTAGTGTAGGCTACTGCTACCAAGTTTGGAAAGCAACTCAGCTGATTATGCAAATTCGTGTATTCTTATTTGTTAATACAACTTGTTTTTTTTTTTGTATCTTTTTGAATTTCTTGCACAATATAATTTTATATCAATCATCCTTCACATATAAATTATTATATAGCATTTACATTCAGGATAACTAACCAATATCAATATACAAATTATGTATATAAATAGAGTAAATATTTATTTCGATTTTAAATAAAATGCACGGTCGCACCATAACTATTTTTTTTTTCTTCATAGGGTTTTTTCGTGCCATGTGACATATTTTATTATACCTCTATTTCAGTTCAATTTGGTATTCAAAGTGCAAATTTTATTATTAAACCCGTTTGTATTTATTGTTCTCGGTATTTTGTAAATGCTGTATCGCCATTAAAATGTGGATACATAGTTTACAGAGAATCGGTTGTTAAACTTAAGTTGAGTTTAATTTGTGGTACACGATTTTTTAGGTGGTACTTTTTCTCAAACATTGAACAATTTAATGAGATTTCGGATTATACAATTTGTACATTTGTACAAGACAGAATTTATTTCATTTGGCTAAAAGATATAGACATACGATTGCACACTGACATTATTGGAAAATAGTTTTATATATAAAAATAAAATTAAAAACTAGCAAAAAAAAGTAGAAGAATTGGAATGAAAATTGAACAGGTAAACTACCTTAAAACTACTTATATAACTGTAGCGCAATAATATACTATATAGCGTATTCACTAAAGAAATATATGCACAATTATTTTTATTTATTTTTTTTCCTGCGTGCTCCAACTCATATTATACAGTTATAGCTGGTACCTTATATATAAATTGAAAAATAAATTAATTTCCATTTTGACGGTATCTGCCAAATGCATGTTATATGAAAAAAAAAAATGATGAATTACATTCATCGAGGGAATATATCTCTGTTCAAAATAAATTCTAGAAAAAAATCTTATAGCGAAGTTTTCTCTTAACATTACATATCAACTCACTTTTCTATCCAAATATAAATATCATTATATAAATATACTCTTGCTGTAGCACAAAAAAGTAAGTAGTGGAGGAATTCTAGCTTTTGAACGGGAACTAATTCTAATGAGCAAGCCGATTTGCACATGTGTAGAGTGGGTGTACGGATTTTGCAATAAGAGCCATTTTCTCGTGGAGCCAGCGATATGTTGAGCCTCTGAAGTAAAATTGAACAGCAAATACGATAGTGATTTTTTTTGAAAATCTGAAATTTTGGATACAGATAGGCTCTTAACATATCATAATAAAGACACCCAAAAAGACGTGATTTTGATTTTTAAAAACGCCTTATCATAACTCTTTAAGGTATGCTTAAGAGTCTATCTGAAGTAAAATTGGATGCCAAATACGATAGTGATTTTATGAAAAAGCTGAAAATTCTTGAATAGCATAAAAATTAAAAATTTTGCGACTTAAAATCGATTTTAAAACGATTTAGAATTCCTCCACTAAAGAAAATAAATAAAACAGATAGCGAGCATTTTAAAGGGAAAAAAATCAATAGCCAGTAAGTATCTTACAAATGTTAAATTTTTTAGGAATTCAGTCTGTATGATTTATTGCATAATTTTTTCATCGGAATTAAAAAAAAAATTATTAGTTCAAAATGGAATTATTTATAAAAAATTAACCTTTTTACGTTTTTTTTTGTTTTAAAGAATACAAGACTTCTTTCCAACGCCTCTCGCACCCAAACTGAGACTTTTGCCTGATAGCCAGTCCATGCCCGATTCCCACGTAACTTATAGATGTATCATTTGTAAAATGACAGGAAACAACTCTAGAATTGTAAGATTTCTACATAAGCTTCTGTTAGCGACCACAAAGTTCATACATAGAACAAAAAATATATAGCGTGGAATAGCGGCTATTGACTCAAAATGATTTCGTATGTCGATAATTTTAAATCGCATAGCTTACAGGGCTGTAAAAAGACAGTGGCCACTGAGGCTAAGCCTCTTCAAAATAAGCTTGAGCAGGATCAGGAGCAAGTAAATACAGTACCAATAATTAGTTATTAAGCTAAAATCACATCTTGGGAATTCTTCATATTCTAAAGAGTTTTAGTTTAATGGCTAATGTAGCTATAGGACCAAGCTTTCAGGAAAAACAAGCTACCAATTAGATTGGTACAGAACCTCATTTTTGCGAGTATTAAATTCATAAACAAAGAAAAATAATAATCCCTAGCATTATTTTATCTTCCCATTAATTTTCATTTTGCTCATTTTGCTCATTACTTAAGCCAATCCTGAGAAAAAGCCAAAAGAAAGTGAACAAAAAAAAGAAAACAAAAAAAAAATCACTATACTTCCTTCTTTTCAAAAATGAAGTAAGAACCCTACGTGATATTCTTTTTAAAAAAAGTTTCAGTTTTCAAAGTGAAAAATGGGTCAATTACTCCCGGGTCTCTCCTACAGAAAACGCTATTACAAAACTATGTATTACTGCGATTTCCGAGTCAAACTTATCTGCTTTTTCCAAAATCAATGGCAAATTTTGCTTTCCTTGCTCTTGAAATTAAAACTTTGAAACCTGTCTCTACTACGTTAAAACGTATAGTTACTAAAAAGGTTTAATAATAAAAAAATTCAAATGTATTTATTGGTATTTTTTTTTCATTATTGAAAATATTTTTATTTGTAAACACACCAAACAATACCGCTCTGGCTGCGGCGCTGATATCGTAAACGGGCGGTAATGGATTTTTTTTTATACCAAAATTCAAATTATGCATACATGACCGATAGTATTATGTATATGTGCATGTAATGTTCTCTCTATGGATTGCGTAAAATAATATATTAGTACGTCATAGTCATAATATTATTCTTTATACAGATAATAAAAAAATAATGGCAGAAGATAGGGTGTGGTGAAATAAATTTATCATAAGTTGTTATTGAAAGAAAATATTCCATGCTTTAAACGAAAATATCTTTCAAAAGAATTATTGAGGAATAATAGGAAGAACTCATATAGATATTATATAGATAATGATGAAGAAAATAAAAAGCATATACACATAATATAAAAAGAATAAAAATGCAGACACACATTTTTATTCGCTCTTAATATACTTACATTAATACCTTGTATACTTTTTTTTTTTTTTTTTACTGTGAAGATGAGAAGAAAAACAGAAACATTATTAATGATCTGAAACGACGATGATGATGATGACAATATATAAAAGTTTCTTTCTTGACAAATTTGGTTTTTACGCTGTTTTTCTATGGATGGACTGACTTTGCTGACTAAACATAAACACTATGTTTTTTTTTTTTATTTCTTCCATTTTTTTATTCTATGGAACAATTGTGAACGTATGATATGAGATAAACACAGTTATCGATTGAGAAAAGAAAAGAAAACATGAATATTTTTAAATACTTTTAACACATAATTTATATTCTATGGAAAAATGTGTACTTTTTATCAAATGATTTTTTTTCCTATGAAATTCAATATATAGGTATAATGTATACTAAAGAGTAGATAATACCTTGGTATGTAAGTATAAAGCAACAAAACAACCCTATATATTTTTGAGAAAAAAAAAAAATTCAATATATTTTATAGCAGATAGCTTATTCCGTTGCTCACACCACTGACTGATACAATATCTCATTTGGTAGGTGGCTCTCTCTTGGGTTGCTATAAAATTAAAATAAATTTATTTTCACGTGCAATTTGTATTCATAGCTTTGTACATACATAATTTACATGGAAAAAATGTAATTTCGTCGTACATACAAAACAGCATCGTAAACAGGTTGATTTTTTTTTCTTTTAATATATATATGTATTATGTATATATAATATATACACATTTACAAGTAAACATACGACATAACGATCTTTGCGAAAACAATGAAATAAATTAACAATTTTAACGAGGTGTTAAAAAAATTTACATGGATTTGATCCACTGATAAATATAATTTTAGTCTGCATACTAAGAGAAAGTGATCATGACAAACATTTGTTGCCAATTCATCCTTATATATTATATAGACATAGGGAACGTTCGTAAACCACGTAACACTAAGTAACACTAAAAATGAACAAATTATACCCACTTCCTCGTCGTAACACCTTGAAATAATCAGATACTAACCCCCCTCCCCCTAATAACTACAAATCGAAAAAATGCAATAATTAAAAAAAAAATCGCTTATAATTATTTAAGTTAAGTATTGGCCTATTATATTTTAAAAAAATCTTTATGTTACACAATAGTTTTCTATACCCCCCCCCCCTGTTGTGACAAATCGAATCCTTTTTCGATACTCCCCCTCTCCCATATGAAAGTTACGTGCTTTACGAACGTTCCATTATAAGAAAGTAAGAAACATACATTATCTATATCTAAATATGAATTAATTTATTGCTCATTTATTATGTTTAGTGCACAAAAGGAATTGATTTACTGACCAAAACGCCTATGGGTTCTTGGAACTTTTAAGTAAATAAACAAGTTCTCTTGGAAAAAGAGTGAAATCCAAATATGAAACTGTATATTTGTACGTATGGCATAATCAAATTAATTAATTAATTTGTACTATTAATTTTTATAATTGATATAGCAAAACCTCCGCATATTATTTTAAATTTTAAAATGCAAATTAACTAAAAAATAAATTACAGCGTCTGGGAGCTGTTTAAAATCAAATAATTAAACGATAATCTCATAACATCTATCAAAGACAATATCATTATTTCTATTAACACCAAAAGTATCATCTCCAACGTTTCACAGCCACACATACACGCACAAATACACATTATAAAGAATTAGTTAAAATTGCAAAAACAGATGAAAAAAAAAAAAAAACGTTTCCATGAACATTATAATTCTTGAACAATGAAAAACAACAGTATCCGCCTTGTTTGTTTGCAGTTGACACATTATCAGTCTTTAGGATTAAACAGAGTCATTTATTTCCCGCTTGAGCTTTTCTATAACGTAATGTACTCTAAAAAAAAACGACCAATGCCCCATTCCAAAAAAAGAAAAGAAGAAAAATATATATATATAAAAAAAAAAAACAACAATAACAAGATATATAATGCATGATGGATTTATATTGTTTTCTTTTCCTTCAGGCAAGCATAGGACACCCATAAAACATCCGTGGCTTTATGTTTGAGAAAAAAATATATCCGGCTTGGTGATATATGAGTTTTGCGTTTTATATTTTTCTTATGGCAATAGGGATTTTCAGCTTACGTACGGAAAATGAAACCATATTTTAAAAATTTGAACACAAGAAATTAGTGCTAAAAGAAACAATTTATTTTCATATAAAGATGGTAATATAATCTATTGCATATCAACCATATTGCGTATTATGGTATATATTGCAAGCAATTTATATATTAGAAATAGTGGTGGATTGTTTCAATATAAAATATTATGGTAAAATGTACAATTTCTATTTATGTTTGTCATAAGCTCATAATGGTCTGAAATTCATTGCTACCTAAACTACCAACAAATTATATAAGGTGAATGCGCATACAATATTTAAGTAAAAATAATTTGAAGATATCGGTTCGATCAGAAAAACACTGAAAGTTGAAATAAATTCTTTAAAACACTATATTTCCAAGAAAATACATCGTTTGAAAACATTTCTATATTCATTATTATTTATTGGAGTCAGAGGCGAACTGGACTGGCTTTCGCATCAATTATCTTAACAAATAAAGAATTCAATTATATCGAAGAATTATATCGATACATCGGTACGTTTCGAACCAAACTATTTGAATCAAGATAATTTTGAGTCATTAATATTAATAACATGCGAACAATTGCAGATATCAAATATGACGATCTGATGATGGCAACCAAAAATCGAAAAGTATGGTTTGAAACAGGCCACTACTAATAGTACATAATATTAATATGTATATTACATAAATTAATTTATTAAAAAAAAATGAATAATTTCGATTTTCTTTTTTATGCAATTATTTTGATTTTGTTTTTAGAGGCCATATTTATATAAAAATTTCATTGGAGGCTGTTTAAACCAGCTAGTCCATCTCTGACTGAAAATATAATTTACGTATTGTTTATGTAACTATATTTGCCATACTTTTCCACACTATATAAAATCGTACAATGTACATGTTTCGATAATAATATCAAGACTCTATTACATATATAAATTATATATACATTAATTATATATATACGTAAAAATGTATATTAAATTGTAAATTTAACGTTGAAAAATATTTCCATTAAAAATAAAATTACTTTTTGAACAAAAATAGTTTGGTAGGTAAAATCTATTATATAATATCTCTATTTATTTATGTGTACACCAATGTACGCGAATATGGAAGAAGAAATGTACTTCGAATTTTCATTTGTGCAAGAATAGAGGTATTTTACGAGGTTGGTTCAGTAGCTAAAAGGTAAGATAAATGAAAAATATATAAATATAAATGTAAATTATATAGAATGAAAATCAAAAAAGTTTTGTAGAAAATGTTTTCCATGTAATTCACATTTGAATTTAATTTCATTTTATTCAGAAATTTATTTCACTAGTCTTTTTTCTTTAATCTTTATTGCAAAATATTTTTAAAGATTGATATAAAACTTTTATATTTTATTTAAGGATAACTAAAATAAATTCTGATAAAGAAATTAATTTATTGAGCCTATAAAAAAAGTAAAAGAAAAAAAAACTTACAAAGTATATTTACCTATTTTGTGAACGGGTAAACGAAGTTCTTGATTCATCATCCAAGTAAACATTTTATTCTGATGTTGAAATAATAATAATAATAATAAAAAAAAAATTATTTATTAAAAACTTAATACTACTAGAGAGGTCTCACTATATAATTTAAAGTTATTGACGATATACGTTGTTCTGCATTCAGAACAGTAAAATAAAGAAAGAAATAAAAATATAAAAAAATAAGAAATGTTTAATTGAAAATCCATCAAAAGATTTTTTTTTTTTTTTGCTAAAATTGTAATTTGGTTGACAATAAAATATTTTTACTGTTTCGAAGAAAAGTTCAAAAATTGTAAAAGTTTTTTTTTTTTCTACAATTACAGCATTTGTTTGAGTACCCATTGAGTATTTATTATTGCTTACTTCATAAGAAATCTCCTTACAACTTTATGTCTTGTTCAAACTTTTAATTAATGTTAAAAAATTTAACTTTTTATATTTTGTCCCGTTACAACAAAATCTGAACGAGTTTGAAATAAAAAGTTTGTTTAACTAAAAATTTCGGGTTATGTTTCTATTTTATGTGAAGCTCATTTGCACATAATAACCGAATACAATAAATTTCTAAAGAAGAAGATATTTTAAAAATATTATAATTTAAAAGGAATAGTAAAATTATTTTGCTTTATTGCGTATAATAATATTGTTGTTTTTTTTTATGAACATAAATAAAATATAATCGTGAACCATTAAGATGTGTAGGCACTTTACAGCTTAAAAGTTGTTTTGTAATTAAAATAAAATACATTGTTTTGATTTTAATATTATATGGCATTACGACCATAATAATTGATAAATTGCAGATATTTGCATGAGATTGCATTGCATATGATACGAGAAATATTTATATATGCTGACATATAAATATGTTCACAAGTCAATAAAGTATATCATATATACTTACTTATTGTTTGTTCCGTGGATTATAAATTTTGTTGACACAAGATAAAACAAATTTTGTTGTAAAATACTCTTCGTTATTTTGCGACATTAAATAATAATTATATTCATTAAGTGTGGCACAGATGCCACCCTATACCTATATAAAAATATTGTATTTAGATAATAAAAGACCACAATTATAATTTTTGGTTTTTTTTTTTTAATCATTTTTATAGTACATTTTTAAAATATATGTAATAAACTTCGATTAAAATTTCTCGGAAGGCCGCATTCAAATTTAAAATTAATTAATTTGACGCCTTTACAATTTGGCGCTCTCTACACTGGCAATCTACTGGTTATGGTATACCTTACGTCTGCATCACTCAAGATGTATCTAAGAGAAACAATATAAACAATTCAATGGTGAATAATTGGTTAAATAGCAATAGCAAATATAGTATTTGTTTTCATATATAGAAAATAAATTTTCATATGTGACACAGATTATTTATAATATAAAATATTGTAGGTACCTATTCTATTCCTATTGAATGCATTATTAACAATAAAAAGAATACTTACATATGAAATGCTACAGAACAAATGGCAAACAGAAAACAGAAGAAAAAAAACTGCACAAACATTTATAATTATCTAAATCAAATTCCAATATAATAAGGCAAGACAATTAGTTTAACATTTGTTCTCTGATGATTGATTGACCATGAAATGAATAGCTTTACATCTCGCAAAATGTAAAGAATGATATTATGATGATGATGATGATGATGATGATGATGAATATATAAATAATATCCCGCATGGCTGCACTACGAAATATTTTTTAAGAAAAATATGTGTTCTTTTTTTTTTTTTTTTTGTTGTACTATGTTCTGTTCCTACTTACACTTAGTCTTACAGATCTATATATAATAATTATATACCGCATAGACTGTGTACAACTAAGCTACAATAAAAATCGAACAAAAAAAATAATACATATATATATAATATATATTATATACCAAATTTGTTGGTAAGGGTCCCATAGCTTTTCTGATTGTTATTCAAGTTTTTGCATTTGAAGTTTAGATAAATTATTTAATTAACAAAACAAAAAGTATTACTAAATTACTAGAAGGAAAATTAAGAATTACAAATATTACAATTTTTATTAGAAAAAAAAACCGATACAATAAAATGAGCATAACATATAACTTCTTCTTCTTTTTTTTAATTTCATTATCCAAACCAGCCAATTCTAATTAATGGAAAACATTTTATTGCACATATAGTGCTGCTCACAATATAAAAATCCAATTACTTACTTAAAAAACCCACTTTAATAGTAATCACAATAAGTTATAGAAAAAAGAATTATTAAGTATGTTTACTTCATTGTCTAAAGCTTATATTAAAATATATGCAGAAATTTACTGAACAGCTTGCCATGAAAATGATTGATGAGTTACAATCAGCCTCCGATGCGTCTAACAGAAAACTTTTAATATAATATAAAAAATATGTAACTAAAGTACATAATAATAAGCTATTATATGCAATCTAAAATGTATCTGTCTTCTGTTTATATATAATATAAACATCTTATATACCGCGTGTGTATCTACTGAATGGCATATTATCTTCTTCTTATTCTATATTATTTTTATTTTTCATCTTCATTTATTATTTTGAATAAATTATAACCTTCATTCAATTATTCTTGAGAATTATCATTATAAGTAAATTAATGATGTTAAGGTAAAATAAATTTGCAAAAAAAACAAAACAAAACAAAACAAAAAATTGTGTAATTTTCAGTTAATATTATTTCAATATAGAGGTTGAGAATAGATTATTTAGTTTATATTTAATTAGAGGCCTGCCGGAGATTTGATAAAATATGTTTTTAGTTCTTGAGAATTGATAGAAAATTATTTACATATTCACATTTTATATTTATTCACAGAAATGCCAGTAACCATATTATTATTATTATGTATATGTAGTTGGAAGCAATATTTTATATTTAAATAAAAATAATGTAATAATTATTTAAAATATTTACTATTCGAATCCGTACTCAAAAAATCCTATTTGTAACGTCAAGGTAATATTTCATTTCATTTATTTTATATTTTCAATTTATATAAAGAATCGGAAACATATTATGTAAATTCCTTCAAAACAAACACTTAGTTTGTACAATGGCATTTATCGATATGTAAAATATTTATTGATTATTAGTAATAAAAAAAAAAAATATTATCTATTCAAATATAAATTATTTGATTTCTTTCATAAAAATTCTTCCATAGCAAATCGCTGAGGCGTAGCGAATTGCTATTTAGTTTATTTTACCAACCCTTTTTGGCTAATCTATAAAACTAAAAAAAATAAAGTATGAGTACCTTTCAATTTCATTTTTTGGCTACCTGTGAATGTGTGTGTGTGTGTGTGTGTGTGTGTCATAACGTTTATTTAAGGCGAAAAGGTTTTTCATTGTGGATCTTTCACCTGCAACCACGGTCGTGATTATTATTTTTCACCAGAAAAAGAAAAGGGTTCCAATTTATAAATATTATTGTGTATGATTATATTTAAAATACATTTTATGATGTTGTGCTTTTTCGTATAGTCAGTCAATGGCACGGTATGCGGATATTGTATCCAATTATACATTCAATATGCAAATTAGATGTTAATAATTTTTATGCAGAAAACAAATCATCCTCTGTGCGTATACGGAAATATTATTAAAAAAAAATCGTTTTTTTTTTTTATTATTATATTTTTGTGTACAATGCTTACTTGCGTGATGTTTTGTGACGAAGGTACAAAAAATATTTAAAAAAAAAAATAGAAGTAAATCTATGCAGAAGACTATGAGAAAATAATCTTTGTTACGGGGATAATATGGTGAATAAACAATCCAAAGAAATATTAGAAGAACGAAATAAAAAAAGAAGAATTTGTTACCTTGTAAAATTGTACACAGTTAGTTCCCTTATGATGTGTTTGTTGTAACTGATTTGAGATAGAACGCATACATTTTTAACTAATTTGCATACGAAGATTGTTTTTTTTTTCTTTCTTGTGTATAAAGCTTACTTCGATCCAATGGGATTTTCTCACGTTTAAATATAGAAGGATGAGGAAAACAAAGAAAAGGTGTAGAATAATAATTAGCTTTTGAGAACCAACAAAAAATAAATAAATAAATTAAATAATCATTTTTTTTTTCTATTGAAAGTTGAAATGGAAATAGAATTTATTGGATTATTTCTGTATGTAGCGATATTAGTCTTGCATAAACAGAAAGAAATAGCAAAGGGGTTTTTATTTTGCTATACATAAGAAAGATATGATTTAGCATCTGCTTTATTGGATTTAATGAATTTGAGCATTATGAAATCCATTTCATAAATGAAATCGATTAATTAAAAAAATGATAGTATTATCATTTTATCAATCTGTGAAATATTATTTGAATTCTAAATGTCGCATTTTATTGTGCTTTGAATCGTAAATTTCGAATCATAGAAATCATATAAAATAATGTCTTGTGCTATACATTAGCCATCCGGTGTTTGATGTTAATAAAATGAGAACTAAAATAATCAGAATCAAAAAAAAAGGCAAAAGACAAAAGACAAAAAACATTAACATAATAGCAACAATGCGTTATTAACAATTTTTTCGATTGAATTGAATAGGCACTGCAAAAATAATGTAAAAAGTTTTAAGACAAACAATATCTTAATGTGTTTACTTTCATAGAAAATATATTAATGTCTACAAAAATGTTACCTTGAAACAGTAAAAGCGGGAAACTCATTATAAACACCAATCAGCTGGTTCATTTACATTTTCTCTTCTCGTGCTGTTATACTACTAAAATATATATAATATAAAGTACAATCTAGAGATTAAAATAAAATAGGAAAACCGTCTTTAGTACATAATATATACAAAAACCTACTTTCATTGTACTAATAACTATACAACTGCACCATATACTTGATATCCGCATAGAGCATACTATTATATTATTTACATAAAATAATTATACACATATAGATATAAAGACTATGAAGAAATTAAAGGACTTTCATTTATATTCGTATACACATTCATATATAGGTATATATAATTATGATATTATATACAGTATACGAACATCTATTATTTTCTAGATATAAAATGTATAGTAGCTACTAGATCTTTTAGTATATAACAAAAAAAAATACCTATTATCATATAATATAAAATGGCAAAGTTATAATAATATTGCGGAAGGTTAAGGAGACGACACTACGCTTTTGCAATTATACAATTTCAACTCCTCCCGTCTTGTTTTCCATAGCGGTTTAATAATATATAATATGTATATATACTACAGAAAAGCGAGAAAGTGCTTGGCGAGAGTTAATTAAAAGAATTTCCCAACAAAGAAGAGAGGAAGGAAAAGTTTATTTAGAAAAGAAGGTCAATGTTAAAATGCAAATGAATCAGATGGTAGGTTAAGTTCATTATGGATTTTTATTTATTTATTTATTTTTATTTTATTTTTTATTTTTTTTATTTTTAAAGGGCACTTTAATGGGGAAAATTAAGTCTGGAGTTTTTATATTTCTTTTATTTAAGATAGATTTTTTTTTGTGTAGGTATTATTGTGTATATATATATAGAATACGGGGATCTTATGACGAAACAATACAAATAATGAATGAAATTGTAAGTAGCAGTGATTATTATTTATTTAACCCAGAATATTATTTGAATGAACATCATTATAGGGTATACATACACACATACTATTTTCATTTAGACAAATAAATTATATTTTTGTCATTTCTATAGTATCTAATTCAATTGAATTTACTGCATATTACTAAGTCATTTTATTACCAGCAACATTGCAACATGTATATATATATATAAAAAAAAAGAATGTAAAGAAGAAAAGTATAAAAGTATAAAATGCTAAATTGAATTTCTATAAGCTTTCAGACTATTTGTGACTTTTACATCTAAATTGTATAGGAATCGTATATAAATATATATTTATAGTATTTATAATATATATATATATTTTAAATATCACTCTGTTTACATCAAGTTCTTTACGAGCACAAGTATTTCACTTCAAAATTAAATTAAATTTTCTTTGTGATATATTGGATTTAATGCGTTGGAATAAGATATGAAAAAGTCGTTTAGATTTCTATACATAATACATACTTACTTAGTCCATGAATATATATAGTTAAAATAGTATGTGGCAATCATATTTAGCACAATTTTATATGTATAGAAAAATTCACATAGAGCAAAATATTTTGAAATTTTAGAGCTTTTGACTCCCATATTTGTTTGTGACGTCATGCGTACATTGTCGTCGGCGTCGTTTTCACATTTTACTATCATACCAATTTTTTTTTTTTTTATTATACAAATATATATCTACCCTTATTCAACCCATTTTCTCAATCTAACAACGTATATTTTATATTCCGCATTTATCCACGTACTTGGTGACTGCTTTCCCTAATACAATCTACCACTGTGTTACCATCCATTCTCAGCCACCCTCACACCACATACACGACGATTTTTTTTCTTGTTTTTTTTTTTATTCGTTTTTACAAACTGTGATGGGTGGCATAAAGAGTATATGGTTGTTAGTATGTACCTTATACATGAAGTAAATAGATCCTCTAAATTTATTATATGTATGGGGATATTGTATAAAACGTGGTATTAAAGATAATGTGGTATGGTATATTGTACATCAGATAGGATTTTGCGTAACGCAGAAAAGGATAAAAGAAATGAAAGACGTGAGTATGTTTACTTATATGGTGTGAGTTTGTATAATGGTAACGGAAAACTCTCATGATGGATTTTATTTTGTATTTTTTTATTTTTTTTGGTTATACTACATGCGTACACATTCAATGTAAGTATATGTATATATATATGCTCATATAGTACATGAAACAGGGCTTACGAATTTCAAAAATCCATATTTCCCTTTCCATGCATAAGCAAAGTTTCGTTCTTTTATGTACATAACGGTAAACATACACAATACATGAATGTAGATGTGAATGTGAATGTGTGTGCTCTGTGCATACTAACCATATATATACTGGGAAGTAAAATAGCACCTTTACTTTGGATATTGCATGGGGTACTTCAACAATACAATACCCATTTCCACCCTTAAATACAATGATGTTTAAGAAAGAAGTATACCAGATCGATGTAGTATGTGCGCGAAATAATATGCGCACAATTTCAAATAGTTATATGAACAGAACATGTACAAATAACAATGTATATAATATATAGATTTACATACAATTTGAGGATTTAGCGGTATTGTTGATCTGGTGGAAATTCAACCTCCAACCAAACATATAAACTTAGTAGAAGAATGGGAGAAAATATAAAAGAAGTTTTATTTTTCTTTATTCAAAATGAACCGGTAGATAAGAATCCTTTTTCATATTTTTTGTTTTAAACGAAAATAATATTTTGAGTTGAACGATTTAAGCTCTTAATGATTTCATTCGTAAACACTTATAGATTTTAATTGTCTAGAAAAATAAGTAGTAGGCTATAAAATAAGTTCGTTGTCTGTTCTTTCTCGGAATTAAACTCAAAAATTATATTGGCATAAAATGTCTATTTAGAAGCTCAAATATATATTCAAATGTGAAGTTTATATATTTAATCACAGTGTTTTGTTTTTGTGACTAAGAATTTATTATAAGAGTTCCATACCGAAAAAATTCTCTTTGTAACCACTTAAAACTTCGATCCCTGCTAATCTACATATTTAAAGAAAGACACAAAAGATTCCACTACACTACTGTTGTGCGGTGACATTTCTAACTAAACCTTTTATTATATCTTGGTAGAAAATAATTATATTCCGTTTTCACATTAATTACAGTAAGTATTCAACAAGCCAGTATGAAACTGAGTACACAAAAATATGAAAATGTATTCTTATGTTACTCATTCCATATACAAATCTATGTGACTGTATACTTACATTTTTGTTACAAAAAAAAAAAAATAAAAAAAAAAATAAATAAAAAAAATATGAAATAAAATAAAAATAAAATCATCGTTATTTGGAAAATATTATTTATGATGATAAATATGCTCTTAATGGGATCGCTTTTTTATTTCCAAAGAATTCTATTCTATTCTTTCTAAACGCTATTCATGCCTATCTACCTTAAAACCGTGTATATTAAAATAGAAAAAATGCCTTTTTTCCACATTTTTTTTTTCTTCTCAATGTATTGTTGCTAAGTGATGCTTTATCTTAATCTAGAGAACATTTTCAAATTAATATTAGAAAGAAAAATATTATGTTGTTTTGCAAAGGTAGCATAGGTAAAGAAAGCGTACTGATACCTACTCCATCCACTATATTCATCGCACCCATTTACCCCAATACCGAATGTATAAAAATAATAAAAATGTTCAACGGAAATTTAAAATCAACAAAGTTAATATCCTTTTGAGCATCTTGGTACAATATATAAGTTTATAGGTAGGCGCGCTATACCATTATAATGGAAAACGATATTTAAGGAAATTAACTTGAAATTTTATTTATTCGGTTCTTCAAATTTTTCAACATTGCTATTCCTATTATTATATGTTTGCGTATACTTATAAAGCAAAAAAAAAAAAAAATCATCTCATATTTACTACTTCGAAAAGCTAAGTTTTCATCAAATCCCTACTAAATCGTAAAAATATATGAACAACGATTTAATTATGTAAACAAAATTATAGTATTTACACCAAATATCTATATAATATAGGTTCTATATAAAATAATACTTTATTTAATATTCACTGTTAGTAATTCTATATTAATTACTCCATCAAAAACAAAACGAGTACCTATAACAGCATTATCAACCTTTTTTGAAAAAGAAAAAGAGAAAAAAAAATGGAAGAAAAAGAATCTCCAAAGAAAGTAACGTTTGAATCATTAAAAATTAAGCAAACAAACAAAACATTTACCATTTTCCTTCCTTATTAAAAAAAGAAACACAATTTTTTTTTTTTATTTTTATTAAGTAGAATTTTGCAATTTAAAATCATCTGTCAATTACAATTACACCTCATAATTGGCGTAAAAAAAGCTTAACAGCCTCTCCCCAGTAAGTCATTAAGTTGGGTTTTTTTCATTGCACATTCATTTCGTTTGTTTTTGTTCCCTGAAGACGTCTTCCATAACTTCTTAAGTGTATATTCACGACGCCACAACAGAATGAGTTGAAAGTATCCCCGGCCCATAAGAAAATCGTTTTATTATATATATATATTTATTTTTCTTTTCATTTACTTTTATTTTAAAAGAATTTTATGTACACTTTTACGCATTCATTTCAAGTGTAATATAAATTTGGTATTATGGTATATTCTTTTTTTTTTTTTTTTTTTATTTTATTTTGGTTATGTATATATCAACAACCTACCATTCATTGTGAAAAGAAAAAATCTTAATTGACCAATTTTCGCCCTTTTATTTTTCCTTTTTCGGCATGTCTGCAAAATAAAAAGCTTAAAATGTTGTACTAACTTCTTTTTATCTTCTCTGTTTTGTTAATTTTTGTTGGAGCGATAATAATAATGAAATGAATAATAAGGAGAAAAGGGATTAGAAAAAAAAAATGATGTTTAAATACAAATCAAATTATTTAATGTGATGGTGATGGTGGCGGTATTTAATGGTGGTTTTTAACTGGAAATTGAAATTCAAGTTGAATTGAAAGGATCAAGAACAAAAAAAAAATTGAAAAAAAGAAAAAGAAAGCGGAGTGAAAAAAAAAATTATTATTTTATTAAGCTTATAATCTTTAAAAAGTATCATAACGTTCAACAAGTGGATTTAGGGTTAGTTGGTAAGCTCTAATTACATTATTTATATTGGTTGGCATAATAAATTTAAATGGTAATAACTTCTACGTTTTCCATTTATTTATTTAATTATTGAACGTGAGTATAATTTTTTTTTAACACACATTAATTTAAATTCAATATATTAACGCAACAAAAAAAACATTTAATTTACCATCAATTGTAAAACTAATATTATAGTATATAAGGTCTCGATAACCCAAACTCAAAAACATTTTTACTGATTCGAGATATTGAATCATATCCAAGTTACCGAGTTCCCACTTATTTTCTATTATTTTAATTATTAAAGCCTTAATTTAATTATTTTAATGATATTGGCACATATACAAGTATATATATATATTTCATTTTAAAAATACTGTAAATATACCAATATGAAAATTGTCCTATTGAAACGGTAACGATTAAAGCGAGTGATACTTAAATAGTATTTATATTTAATTAAAAAGAAGAAAATTCGGACTTATCGAAATTTGAAAAGTTTGAGTTATCAAGATAAAATGTTAAAATCTATGAGTTCCAGTTATAAAGAAATTCGAGTAATCGAGAATTCTAGTTATCGATATACCCTACTGTATTTTAATTGGGCTTAATTAATTCATTTTTTGTTTTTAAATTTATTACGCATACGCTACGCATACGCTACGCATACGCTACGCATACGCTACGCATAATAGAACAATTACAATCTATTTCTTTTATTTCTTGGTTGGACAATATTGCAAGCTCTATATCTTTACTAGTTTAAGTACTTTATATATATAATATATAATTATGCTCGATCTGTTCTATCATTTATGTTGTTATGTTATCTACCATCCAGTTTTGAGATATCTTATTAAGGACACTACATATACAGTGACATATTAACTTATTGATCATCGATAACTTGATTTGAATAATGTCAACAAAATAAAAAATAAGAAAATCAATCAATTTAAAACATGCAATACTAAAAACTATTTTTATTTTTTTATTTCAATGTAGCTGCAAAAAAAAAATTAAATAAAATGCATATCTTTCAAAACTTGCACTCGTAAACATTATATATGAATTACAATATATATGGTCATAGCTAACGGTAAATTAATTATCAATTTGCTTATTATTTTACGATTTGTTCCTATATGCCATTTGGTAACTCTTGAATGTCCTCCAGCGTCAATAATAATTTTTCGTAACACACATAACGTCAATAAGCTATATATGTTTATTACAGATGCATCTTGTAATATGGCTTTTAAATAAATGTTATTTTTGTGCAAGTCACCTGTCAACACATTAAAATGATATTGAATACCATATTTTTAGCGAACCGTACGCAAAATAAGTTGTTCACAGTAACAGTTTATTATACACTACGTCTGTTCACTGTTTTTGTTTATTATTATTATTTTTTTTTTTTTTACATTATATGTATAATTAAATTAAAATATTCTGTGTTGGTGTTTCTTGTTTTTTTTATTTTCTGAGAGAAATATAAATTAATGCAGTCTTTATAAAAGTGTTGTAAAACATTGCAAGTCAAAAAATTAAAACAATTCTCTTTTACAATTTTTTTTTTATTTTTTGTTATTTCTGTGTTTTTATTAATTTTCGCTTATAATAATTGTAGGTACCCTACCTACCTATAAATTAGACGCAATGAATTAAATTATATATGCGATACAATAAATACGTGTACGTGAAAACCATATCCATAAATGTGCAATTAAATTACAGGTGTACAATTTTTCGTTTTTTTTCGTTTTGAATTATAGAAGTACAATATTTCATATTTGTATTGAAATAAAAGATGTATTAAACAATATAAATAATATGAAACTCTCAAAGAAATGCATTTATATTATGTTTAATGTTTATGTTGTTTTTATAAGACAAACTGAACAAAATGGTAAAGTCTTTTCGTTATTGACACTACCATTTATAGTGTAATTGTTAATACAAAAAAAAATCGATCAATTTATATAATTGTTTTGGTTTCATAATATGCACTCATTTAAATAAAATCTTAAAAGGAAAACCAACAACAACAACAACAACAACAACAACACAGTCTCCATAGTACATAAACAATATTCTCGTAAAACTAATGTGAACTTTCATTTTAAATTACACAACGTAATATTAAAATCTTTCTAATCTTTTAACGTTCATATTTTACATATTTAAAATGTGAAATTTTAATTTATTCAATCCATATAGAAAATATTATTATATTCATTGCTATACAAAACTTTTATCAATTTTTGTTAAGTTTTAAGATATTTTTACTTATTGTTTGAGTGTCAGAGTGTCATACCACAATACTTACTCGCTTAATAATAGCATATAACTAAAATCTATATAAAAAATAAAAATTATTAAAAAAAAAACAAAGAAATCCTGGGGGAATAACAATTTTATGTAAATAAGTGTCATCGAGGTACTGTTTTCGAAAAAAGAGGACAACAGCCAGTACATATTTATCATGTCTGAAATATTTATTCATTTTCATCATCTTGTCACATTATGATCAAATTTTGCAAGCCTTCTGCGGTTATAATTATTTTTTTTTTTTTTTCGTTGAATACTGATAAAATATTTGGCGGGCATTTTTAACATAGTTTAATAAAATTTCTCGTAGCAACCTTGAAACTTTATCACCTTTGTTGATTTTGTCAACAAGTTATTTAAATTGATAAAGCCGCAGGCACACCGTCCCAACTTTTTTTTCTTCTCTTTTTTATATAAATTAGATAAACGTGTGTACTTTACTACACAATGTAGAATTTTTCTGAGAATTTTTTTTAAAACTGCAACGGGCATAATCTAATTTATTGCTATAACTTATTTTTAGATTCGTTGTAGATATAACTTTATTAAATGTATTGACATACCGCAAGAATTCTAGATAAAAATATATAATGATAATCAGATAAAAAGTGATGTTCTGAATATAATATGGATTGAATCATTAATAGCTTACCATCAAATTGAAAATCATTTTTCATTCTTTTCTTATTTTTATATCCAAACAGTAATAATAATTTTTTTTTTTTTAACGATTTCGAAAATAATATATGGGCGGCTGATGGCCCTCGATGGTAGAGTAGGTCTAGTCTATTACAAAAAAAAAAAAATATATATAAAAAAATAATAAATGGAAAAACATTATGAATAAAAACCATTTCTTATGCTAGCATATCAGCCTAATGATCAATATATCCCAGAATTCATGCTTCCCTGGGCATCAAAATAAGTGGGTATAGTATACCAGAAAGAGAATAGAAGAAAGAAGTCTTATTTAAAAAAAACTTTTCCATATTTCATTCACCCCTGAATTTCCTTTTTAACCGAGCATTATTTTCCTTAGCAGCACACGTTTTTTTATGCACATTTTCCGTTTATCCATTTTCACCCGTACCCAACTGTGGATTAGAATACATTTTATATGTAGATTTTTGGGTGAATATACAAAGATAGAAAAACAGCTATAAGGAGTTACGAGTACGACGTAAAGTTAGTTACCTACATAAAAAAGAAAAAGAAAAAAAAAAAAGAAGAAAAACCATATATGTATATTCTTTTCTCGTTCGCTATACGCGAATACCATATACATAATTTATTTTTGTATGATGGAATAAAATATACCACCACCACCAGTACCACACACACCATCTCTACATACATATTATATTATTTTATATATATAAATAAATATAGAGCGAGTAAAACGTAAGTAGATGATGGTGTGGCAGGCATAATATAACTTGCGAATAATAAGATAGCTCTGAATATACACAATCTAATATATACATACACACGGGTATATAAAATAATATATTTTGTTGAACGAGTTTTCAAAACGAATAGAAAGCAAAAAAAAAATAAAAAAAATAAAAAAATATAAGAATGAAGAGAAAAAAAAATGTAGAAAAAGAAACGATGAGATGGTTTTTTTGGTTGGGTTAGGGTAGAAGTAAAAATAAATTTGATTTTTTAATATATGGGAAATGTTTGTGTACGACAGAATACATAAATTTATATTATTTTCTTATGTGTATTAAGGACAAGGTATGTACATATTAGCAGATAAAAATAAAATAAAAGGAAGTAATTTTATTTGTAAAAGAAAAATATTTAAATTTGAAATATTTTTTTTTCTCTCTCATAAATTTTACGTACTCAAGTCAAGATCCTCATATAGGTACCAACATAACCCATATAGAATGAATATATAGAAAATTAATTCCACATTTTATTATCTGTACACACACAGTTTTACTAATTAACAAATTGTCGGTTTATATTTTTAAATTAATGAAACATTTTATTTGTGAAGTTTTAATATTTTCTAATAAAAATATGATTATTTAAAATGAATTCGATTTAAAACAGAAAATACTGGGGCTTTTCCAAAGTACCACCGCTTTCACAATAAATATGTTTATTAAAAAAAAAAAAATAATAATAATAATAACGAAATAAAATGCCGAAATAATGCTTCTTTTGTGAAAATGAATATAAAGAAAATAAATTTTCTTGATATTTCAGCATCTCGAAATAGAGTAAAACTCTCATCCTTTTTTTTTCAAAGGTACACACACTAATATATACCTACACCATAATTTTGATGTGAAAACATAAACAACCTAAATTGACGCCACTTCCTTTGCACCAAGAAGATTTTCAGTTTCTATTATATGTTTAGATAGGATATATATTATTATAAGTGTGCATATATACCTAGATATTTAAATGAAAAAGTATACACAATTTTCTCAAAACAAAATTACAAGAAATTCGTACCGTAAAAATAAAATTTATTTATTTTCATGTTATAGGTTGAATGGGTAGGAGAGTTATACTTATAAGCGAAGCAAATAAAATATTATAATATGATGTCGTTTTTATTATATTTCTTCTATTTTTTTTTTTTTATATTACAAATGTGGTTGCTTAAGAGCTCATACCTCAAAGTTTTATATAGCATATATATATATATATTTTTTTTTTTTCTTAAATGAAGGCTGCAAATGAAGGGAACAAAACTTCAATATTTTCATGGTATTTAATTGTGAATTCAAAAAAAATAAAATAAATGCTACTATAGCTTATTTAAGTTTACTATTAATTAATCAACTTAAATATTAACTGTTGACTATAGATTTAGAAACTTAAGCGAGAGAAACAATATCGACGAAAAAACGTCTTATAGTGTCGTAACATTTTGCTATTTTTACCATGTAGGTTGTTCTTAATGTCAACGAAAATAAAGCCTAAGTTTATGACATTAAAAAGTTGAAGAAAAAAAACAAAAATCAAATAAAGAATGATATAAATATATAATAGGTTTTTCGATTATAACAAAAAAAAATTCTTTTAACAATAGTTGTAATTAATATTTATTTCTATTGACTGGCAAAGTTCTTAAATGAATATGAAGGTCAGTAATGATCATGATTTTTTTTATATTAATATTTGTCTATCTGCACAAACATATAAAAACGAAAAAGAAATAAAATATATTTTTGTTTTTTATAAAAATCATCAATTATCTTTATATGTAACATTATAATTCTTAGAAGTTAGTTTCAAATTTATATTCATGTCATACATTTCTAAATTAAATAAATTGCGGTGATTTGAAATATATTAAAAATGTATTTTGTTCGTCAGAAGTTGAAAAATATTAGTGAACAGCTTATCCTAAAAACTTTATACGCATGTTTCATTGGAAAAAATTAATAGAAATTGAATGAAATTAAATGTGTAATAATTAAGGGCTCTTGGTATTTCATATTAAATTAATTCCGTTAAAAATTGATAAAGATTCAAAAATGTTCGTGATCACTGAATCAGTTTAGAAATGTGTCGCGTGTTTTATTTTAATTTCAATACTTCTTTCAAGATAAAGTATATATAATTTCTATTTCATATACGAATATACTAAATTTTATAACGACGTATATTCACCAAAATGGTTTGATACTTACTATATTTTTATGAACGTACCTCTTCTACCTACAATAAATTATGAAAAAAAAATATAATCAACAGTAAAAAAAAATATGATTATTCAAATACACATACAGAACTGAGAATAAATATAACAATATTTATAAAAACGAAAACATAACTACCATGTTTCCATCCTACCTATATCTACGTTACCATATTACATTTAAGTATAAGGTACCTATTCAATTTAACGAAAATGTTTTTCCATTTTCAATTACTCCGTTATGTATGTATGTATGAATGTATAATATAAATATATATATATATATATATTTATATATATATCTATATTTACATTTTAATACGAACAAAAAATTTCTTATCTCTATTTTTATATTTTTCACTAAGTAATAAAATTGAAAATAAAAGGAAAGTATTGAATTTCTTTTATGCGCGACGGCACCATACAGAATACAGATAGTACATAATATAATATTATTATGAACATTCATCCAATATACCCGCAGCACAACAAAATACACAGCAAGATGGCCGTTATATTGCTGGTTCATAATATAAATATATATATATAATGGATAGGTAGATGATATACGTGTAGTAGCATCGCTGACTTGTATACATATATAGAATTTTCTATATATATGTGTATGGCAAAAGAAAATTGTTTAGAGAGGGTGGATATACTTGGGTGCTTTCTTTTATGGAACTGGTACACGTGACTTATACAAAACGACCCCTTTCCTATACTAATTTGTACTGTATATAAAATATACTTGCCTTCTTCTTGTCATGCCAATGCCACCCAAATAATACTGCTCTTATATTTATCCCCCGTTATAGTCGGTAGCTTGGCTGCTACTGCCTGCTATTCTAAGCTTTAGCTATACTTAAGGCTCAACTCTTCGAAAAAGATTTTATGTGTACGTTCAAGCGAAGGTATGTATACTTTTCTTGTTGTTGTGAAAAATAACAAGGAAAAACTATATACACATATATATATATATAATATATATATATAGAACACATACCTATACATTCTATATTCCAATATACCTCCGACCTCCCAAATGTATATATTTTGATTATTTTGCAGATATATTTACGAAATGGGTTTGGGTAAAGGCATAAGGGATGCCAGATGTATGTCAAAATAGAAAATTTATACTTTTTTTGCGGAAAATTTATCGTCAATATAATTTTAATGTTTTCTTACTATGTTATTTTTTTTTTTTGCTGTGGGTAAACAGCATTCAGTAATGGAATACATTATAGTTACTTGGGCAAACAAAAATTAAATAAATGAAAAAAAAAAAAAAAATAGAATCAACATAATATCATGTTATTTATGAACAGGCATACTTTCTAAGAAACTAGATCAAAAAATATTGACAATCAATATCAAATTTCACTAATATTATAAAAGTACACAGACCAATAAATTATGAATAGATAAATAATATCATTAAACAGGATATGCTTATACAAAGCAAATACATTTATTGATATGTAAGAACATCGATACAATAAGATTTTCAGAAAGTTTTTTGAAAAATCTGTAGATACATAAGTTCAAATTAGTCTCACATAAAAGTTTTTTTTTTTCATATTTATTTAATATGAGACATATATAGGCTTAACAAATTAAACTCTAAAACCGTGATGCATATTATATTCAGTAGTAATATAAAGATCATGAAGTAAGAAAATCATAAACTTATTTATTAAATTAGCTGTTACTAAATATTTTAGCTTTTATTCATCGCTATGACTTAATAAAAAAATATATATATATAAATATAATTATAATGTTGGTTCTCATATTTTCATAATGTAATAAAAATTTCTCATAGAAGTGTTAGATGAAATATTTTTTATGAAAAAAGTTTATAGGCTCATTTGCTTCTTCATAAATGAAAATGAACTTTATCTATTTTACCACCGCATATATAAATTTAATTGCACATTAAACTATATTCAAAGCTCCAACATACACATACATTTTCTTATAATTTAATAAATTCTCCATAGGTATATTTTTATAGCACTATATATAATATCAACCATAAAAGGACAAAAGCTACAATAGTTGATTAAAACATAAAAATTAAAAACTACGAATTTTCACACATACAAACACATAAACATCATAAAACTCAAATTAACCAGCATTAAGTTATATATTTGTGTGCTTTTCTTCTACTTTTTTTTTTTTTTAACTTAAAATGCTATAAAAATGAATTACCGTTAAAACCTAGTTCCTACTGATGCGCTGGTAAAGAGTATGAAAGATATCCTTTATAACGTATCTTTAGCTTTATTTTATGTTTTTATTTATTTATAATAAGTAATATAAGGCAATTTTGATTTACTTTCACAACTTAAAACAGTACACGCGACTTAACTTGGCTCGCACGCAATTATAATTTCTCATTTAATTTCTATTATAAACGAATGTATTGTAGGTGAACAGCCAGCAAACTGGTGATAGCATAAAATTAAATAAGAAACCGCAAGAGCTACTATACCATCACATAATATAATAAAACGATTACAACGCCTTCAATTAGTGGTAAAGATAATTAACGAATTTACATTTATAAATTACCAAAACTATAAACAAAATCGATTATGAGACCTCTATCAGGACAGGCCTATTAAATATTTTTATTATTATTATTATTTTTATTTTTTTTTTTTTTTGCATGTTATGCAGAGTTATGTATGCGATAAACATAGAGCATGTGCAACAAATTATTAGAAACATTCAAATATTATAATAATTTATATAAATTTGATGCATATACGAATTTGCCATACATGCAGCTACAGGGCACATGTGATGAGTGGTCGGTTTATAGATGTAAAATTACTATTTAAATATAAACGTTTGACCGCAACAAATTTTACTCAACAGTAATTATCCTATTATAATATAAAAACATTGTGTACATAAGTTAGGTATTATACCAACAAAAATCAATATCCATTTAACTCATGGAGGTCTATATATTATATATTTATATACACTTTATACATTATACAAATACTATAAAACCATTTCATTTCACTTTCGCACAAAAACATTATGTTCCATGAAAATTACAATATCTCTCTGCGTCTGAAAATTTAATGAATGAACTTGAATGAAAATGCTCGGGCGTTGAACGAATAATTACAGGATTTGAATTGTTGTTGTTTTTATATATATATATTTATATATATATATATTTAAAAGCATATATATTTAAAAGCATATATATTATATATATAAAGGCTATGGTTGTATAAGCAGAGAATAGAAACACAAAAGTATATACGAATATTATATATTATATGTATATATATATATATATATATATATAATGTATAATAAAAGTTCAAAGTACTCTCTTTTGAAAACAGTGTAAGTTAATCATCAGTAAATATTATAATATATAGACAAAGTCAATTTGATAGACTCATATCCAGTCTATGTTAATATACAGAGTGTGTTATATATATTAATACAGAAAAATTATATAACACTATTATCATCAAACAGAGGAAGACCATCAATGGAAAGAAGAAGAAAAAATTATCGCAAAGAGTTTTTTTTTTTTTTCATTTTCATAAGCTATAGAATAGATGTTTAGAAAAAGTACCCCAGGTCATGATACTAATTGCCATAATCTCAGCTTTAAAAATGAGATGAAACAAGAAAAACAAATTAAAGACACCCAAAGAAGTTTTTTTTTTTTTCCTTAAAAACAAAATTCTTTTTCTTTTTTCTTTTTTCTTTTAATAAAAAAGTAAAATTAGGGCAAACGTAGAGTTGACTCGACGACGAGTTTAATAGAGGATAATGATTTTTTTTTCTTTTATTTTTAACTAGGTCAAAGTCAAACGTAAATGAGTATATTTACGCGCGCCGCGCCGCATTGGAAATGGATCTTTTTAATTAAGAAGAATTGAAAACAAACAGACAAGAAAAGAAAAAAAATTCCATTGGTGTGAGGATGGTTGGCTTTTAAATAAATATTGATTTATATTTATTTACTTTGAAATAAACGGTAAAATAATTTGCCGTCGGTAAAATTTGTAAAAGTTATAAACATTAAATTTTGTTTTTAAATATTGGGTACTTATTGGAATTACGAAAGCTTAAATCTATGAATTATTATTTATTTGAATTGTTTCAATAAAAAATTGACTTCGCCCACCTGTAAGCAATTTTCAGATTAGAAAATTAATTATTGGTAATCATTAAAAATATGAAAAATGTTTATTTACAATTGAACTAACCGTAGGAAAACCGATGAAAATGAAAGTGATCACTTCGAGTATAGACAGGTATTTGTCACTAATATTGTTTTTTCTTTAGCTTATTGAAAAAATCTTAAGATATGAATAACTTTTAAAAATGAAATAGAAGAAGAAGATTTAGTTGCTCAATAGAGTAAAAATGAGTGATTTAGTATTTAGTTGAATAAAAAAAATAAATGATTGAATTGTTTGCTGGTCAAAACATTATGAATTTCACATAATTTTTTTTTGAATTTTTTGAATAGCTTTTTTTTTTCTTGGCAAATATAAATAATATAATTTTTTTCATAGCAATCTTAAATGGTACACGATTAGGCTGTTTTATATGGGAAATATTTATTTGTTCAATGTGAAATAGTTATTGGTCAGCAATCCCAATGTACAATTTACAATATACATGTTTTGTAAATTACTTGCTACCGCTTGCGATTCTCAACTGAGTTTTTCCTGTCAGAGCTGTCAAAAATAAGTTTCATGTACAGCTATAGCTAATTTACAGCTTCATCATTCTGTTGTCACATTTCTCAGAAGTTATACTAAACAAATGGATTGTTTTTTTTTACTGAACACCTTGAAATTATTTACCGAACATTTGACTTTTTTAAACGATAAATAAAATATGTGTCGTTTTATATCCAGATTTAAATGAATTTTGATAATGCTTAGCGTTTCCGTACGTATTTTTTTTATGATTCTTTTTTTCAGGTACCATGAAAAAGCACTTAAAAATTCATAATATTACAACTTAAAAATGTTCAAATAGTTTTAGTTTAATGCAATAGAGATAAATTTCATAAAATCTCAAATATAGAAATGTTCCGTTCTTAACATCATAATTTAAATCAACTAGAAATTAAGAAATTTTCACTGTTGAATTCTTAGCTTTACAGCATTGTATGAGTTATTGGGTGATAATAGTGAAATTAATTATATACACTTTTTTGGACTACTTATGCACAATTATTAGGAAACAATAAAAAAAAAAAACCTTCGTGACACTTCCACTGTCAAATCTAAACTGATCAAAATGTTCCCTGTGAAAATGAAAATTAATATAATAACTCTTCTATGGTTTTCATGAATATATATATATATATAATAATGTTCAACGAGACGAGTATATAATATTGAATATTTTTAACATCTTTAACCCTTTTGAATTTATAAATAATATAACCCAGAAATTTGCATCCTAAATGAAAAATAAAAATAAAAATAAAATATTCCATCATAAACATACAGCTAGCTGGCTACATACATAAAAAAAAAACAACAAAAAAATAACCAACAGAACAGAAATGAGTTTAGGATTTTTTGTATGTTTTTTCTATTTTCTTTTTTTTTTTTTTTTAATACTTAATATATAAATAATAATAAAGGTTCGAATGACGAGTTTTTGGTGGCACCATCATATACACAAAGGTGTTTGTCTTTTCAAACTATTATATTCAAATTTTTTATTTATTTCATTTGATCCTTTAGGTGAAACGAATTAAAAAAATACGAAGGTTCAATAAAAGTTATAACAGAATAAAAAAAACATAAAACCGTTGATGATGAATATTGCTTAGGTGCGCACATTTTTTTTTTGTTAAGCAGAATGATATGACAATTTTTGATGAAAATGTATGCTTTCGATGAAAATTAAAGCAATAGCTTTAGATTAATATCGATTCGCGTAATGCGATAACCATAATTTATAAAAAATTATATCAATGCATATTTAGATGACATCAGTTTATTTAGATTTTAGGCATTCGTTTAATTTCTATCCTATAAGTAATTTTGTATTTCAATGTAGTTATACTTTCTCTTGATTACAAAAATGTTATCGATTTCGGTATGTTTTAACAGAAATTACACATTTAGAGGAAGTGAAGCACGTGCATTATCCACTGCCTATTATTAAATGTGCTTTGAACCACGGGCTAATAATTATATTATTATTTTTCTAATAATATTGTTTTCTTTTTTTTGTATTTTTTGTTCTCTTTGTTAAGAATCCATATGTCCTCGATGAGGTCGTCGCATAATAATTTCATATTTTCAATAAAAATTATTATTACAAAACTAATTAATATCAGACCGACTATTTGAAAAAAAGCAATAAATAAAAATATGTTATTAAATAGAATTACTTTTCAACAAAAAATATTGTTTAGATTTTTCATTTTTCAGTGCATATCCGAAAACTATTCTCATTATAATACATCGTAAAAAAGATAAAAAAAAAAAAAAGCAATTCTGTGTTGTATGTATTTGTATATGTGTGGTTTTTTTTTAAGAAATGAAATTAAATGCATGCACGCCATATGCTTGTTTAATGAACTTTAATGAAAAGGAAATATTTTTTTTTTTGTTTTTTTTTTACGTACATATAATGTGTAGTTGCACGGTATATGTTTGACTAATATTATATGTTATAAAAGACAATAAGGTAAAATAAAAATAGTTTTCATCCGTGTACAAAAATAAAAAAAAACAAAAAAATAAAAACAAAATATTCCTAAAATATATTTGATGTTATTTCGGGTTAAATGTCAACAAAAATCTAATTGCCCATAATTAAAATTAATAATATCTTATGAATTGCATTCTAAGGATATGTGAACATGTTGATAAACGCAAATGCTATGATAAAAAAAGAAATAATTATATTGTCATTAATAATAGTTATAATTTTTTATATTTTATATATCTTATATATATATGTATATTCTTTTTTTTTTTTTTTGTAAGCAACCTTCTATATTAGGGTATTATTATTTTTCATAATACATTCAAATTAATATTTAACGTATGACATTTCTTCCACTTCTAAAATTACTTTATTCAAATGTTTAAAGAATTAACCCTTATAGTTATTATAAGATAGTTTTTCGTATCGGCATAAAGGTGTTATCTATTTAAAATTTAAAATAGTCACCGAAATAAAAAATTTATGCGTGAAAAGATTTTATATTTTGTTTCCCATATAAACGTAACACATATATTATTTATATATGCATTTGCATTAGAGAAATATAAAGTAATAAGATATGCAGGTAAATGCCAAGTAATGGATTATAAAAGCATATAAATATAAACTATTGATGTGAGTATATTACAAATATTGCAATAAATGTTAATTTATGCACCAAACCTCACACCTTTATCAATGCGATGTTTATACTTCATTTTTAGTATTCAGTGATTGTGATTTAAATTTTCATTATTGTGTATATGGTACCCATATATATATAGGTATATACTATATATATATTTTACTCTATTCTCTTTAGTATGTCAATACAGGGTTGTAGTCATATTTACATTTGATTTTTTTGGCTAGTGGATCTATAGTTTAATATCATAGTTAGATCATTTAAATCAAATTATTAACTGTTCAAATCACAGCTAAATTGAAAATTTTGTAATATAAGTTTCATTATAATTTTTTTTTTTTTTTTTTTGAACATCAATTAGAAAGCATATTCTGGCTATTTGTAAGTATATATACTATAAACATTTTTTTTTTATATATTCTGTGATAGGAGACGAAAAAGAAAAATGCAAGTAAGAATTTACTTTCAATTAAAATATACGTACGCAGTTATAATGAGCAATTTTTCTGAGATTCACTTATATACACCGCTATATGTAATGTGGTGGCGCTGTATGTAGTCATATATCATGGTTATACGTACCACAGGCTACGCATAACCATGGTATAACTAAATACAGCGCCCCCACATTACATATAGCGGTGAACATCAGCGAATCTCAGGAAAATACCTCATTAAAACAATAAACCAATTTTTTTTTAATTAAAATATCTTACCGACAAATTTTTAGTATTTAAATAATAATTAGTGTTCAATATAAAATATATTCAAAATAGATAATTTAATGTAAAAATGATAAGAACACTTTCGTTCATATATTTCTTATTTATATCGAGCGCATTTGAAGTTAACATAAAAATCTTTCTATACATAATATAATAAAGATAAAAAGATAAAAGTAACGAGACACTTTGCAATTTAACTTTGGTGGTACATTTTAAATACAATTTAAAACCCCTTTTTGCCAACAACAATAATACTATATATCAACCCTTGTAATATTTGCACAAAGCCAAATTATATAAATAGTCTGTTTATGACATTTTGTATGCGAATACCAACTATATCATTCCTCTATAAAAAAAAAGAAAAAGAAAAAAAGAAATGTTATTTAGTAAATCTAAATTTATAAAGAGGGTTGATTTTATTTTAATGCTGTGCGAATTATTCACAACAATAAAAGAATACCTGTTCATGTTAAATTAGCATTTTGTTCACTTTTCAAATGAAATTCACATACAATATCATTTTTAACAGGTTTTTGTGGTTCCGAAAATTTGATTATGTATTTAATACGAGTTATAAGTGTAATGTGTGTTATATTAATTGCTGTATGTTTTTTTTTTGAGTATTTCGATCAATCTTTAAAATATCAAACATAATTAATTAAAGTTAATTAAAATTTATATTAATAAAATTAATTCCATCATTATGTAATTATGTTGTTGGATGCATAGAGAATATATTGCTGAGATATGAAAAAAATATTATCTCAATAAGCACATTAAGCGACCATTCAGTTTGATAATAATGTACTTCTTATATGAGATGAAAATTAATTTCCTATCATTCTACTAATTAAGTACTAACGATTAAAATATATTTCTTTTAAATTATGTATAGACTATAAACTCCTTCATAAAAATAATTTTTAAAGAATATACTAATTGATAATTGGATATCTTTATGCGCTTATAAATTTTATAAAGAATTACCTTTATTGAAATTGTGTACTTATATCAAGTGTCCTTTATCGTTTCTATATACCAGTCGTTAATATCAATTTCTCTAATTGCTCTTTATACAGAGATTTAACTTAAGAAAAATATTGTGTAAAAAATAACAAATATAAAGTACTTTGAGTGCTTTTTCTTGAATTTATCATCAATTATCCGAAATCATATTTATAAATATATCGATAATTCAAAAGAATACAATTTAATTATTGGCTCCTATAATACAGCATAATTATTAGCAGAATATATACTCCATATGCTATCTATCTATATACTATACAACTAAGAGAGTAGCAAAAATGAAACATGTATATTACTCTATTTAATAGTATCAATAAATAAAATAATGCTGTCATATTATAAAACCAAAAAAAAAAAAAGAAAAACAAATTTACAACAAAGACAAGAGGATAGGGAGAGAACATACCAAAACATTAAATAAACACCGCACAAACATAATTAATACTAAAACTCAATGCCACACTTCTTGACAAAAAAATAATAATAATAATAATAAAATATTCTCTTATATCCTGCTCTATACCATTTTCAACACGGAACGAATTATTAAAAATTATACTAAATTAATTACCCACTTTCCCTTATTACTTTTTTTTTACTTTCCTTTCCATTCTTCTTCAATATAAAAAAGTAAACCACAACACTCATTAATCTAATTATCACTTTATAAAAAAAAATATATATATATACCATCTTTAAACGTAAATAATGAACAAAATAAAAAAAACGAAACGAAAGAAATACCGAAAGAAAGAAAAACTCTAGGAAAAATTTAAACCGTCATCACGCGACCCTAACTAATTAATCCAATTAGATTTGTGTTATATATAGCATTAATAGCATCACTTAAACGTCATAATAATAAGGGTGTGCGAAAACATTCAAATTAACTCAATTAGAATGTTTAAAAAAAAAAAAAAAATGAAAATGTATAAATAAAAGCCATCTAGTTTCCAATAGACAAACTATATAATATCTATTTCCATATCCGCTTCACCGTTACATTTATATTTTATTTTCTTTCTACCCAAAGGTAATACACGTATTGTAGCATTTATATATATAGGATTTGGGACTATAAACTGTCGCATGTAAAATCGTATACAATAATAAAGGTATTCGGTATTATATGTAGCACACACATACCGCTTACCACCCCAAATAAATTTAAGGGATGACAATAAAATTATACTTACTTATACATATTATTTATTATTATATTTTTTTTTTTATTATTTTTTTTTTAGGATTTTATATCTGTGTATTCGTATAGAGGTGTATGAGTATGAAATAATGCAGGGAATGAAATATGTACGGCCGGCGTACTGTACAATACAAACATATATATGTATTCGTTCGTATATATACTTACATATTCAAAAAAAAAAAAAAGAAAATCTATATAAATATATGTATAAAGAGGGGATGTAATATGCTGATTTTTTATTCAAGCTCCACCTTCACCCTACGATTATCGAAAAATCAAAGTGCGTAGCCACGAATTACGCACCCCATTGCTATTATATAAAAATGTATTTTTGATGTCAAGCAGCCATTATAGAATATTTGTTTTTTTTTTCTTTTTTTTTTTTGTAAATATAATTTAGATTTGGATTACTTAGAAAACAAAATTAAAAATAATAATAATAATAATATTATAACACAAAAGCATAAAAGAAGCACCGTATGCTATATGCTAACTTATTCAATTTTTTTTTCTTTTCTTTATCAAATCACTAAAGAAAAACACAAAAAAAAAATTATATATACTTTATAACTAGAACACGATGCCGGTTCATATTTATCGAAAAACAATTTCTATAACGAACAAAACAATATTATAATATAAAATATAATAATTATTACTTATTCCGTATATTTGCTTTTTTTTTTTTTTTATTTGTAGAAATATGTATTATAGGTATAGTTGCTATATTTTAGAATTTTCAAATCTATAAATTTTAATGTAAAGCATTTAAGCAATTTTATGGACGTAAAATTGATTTCAGTCCTAATAGAAAATCAATGAATGTGTAGTTTATTATGTAAAATCTTCCGTCAGGTGCCGTACTTAATTCACTTAAATTTTAAAATTATATATACCTTATTTTGTACCTTATAGCGTGTGCTGATGCTCTCTACCTCTACATTATTATATTATCTTTTACTTATTTTACAAAATAAAGCAAAAAAAAACGAAGAAAAAAAAATGAAGAAGAAAATAAAATAAAATAGAGAAAGATAGAACTGGAAAGAGAACATCTCGCAACATCGCCCTTCTTCCCGTGTCGTTATAATGTAATTACTCAGCCTTTTTTATTTAATTTTTCTGTTAGGCATAAAGTTGTTTTTTGTGGAAATTTATTTTCATCGTTTTTTTTTTCTCTCTACTACTTCTTCTTATTCTTTTTTCTTCTTCCTTTTTTCCATTCAACAATATAAATTGAGTCAAGAATATATAATTGTTAAGAAAATCTTTTTATAAAAAGTAAAGTTATATAAATATAATATAGAAAATTTCTTCTTCATTGCCGTAATTGTTGTTTAATTTTGTTTAGCGATTAGATAATTTTCGTGTTTAATAAAATTAGGTTTTGTAAATGTTTTTTTCTTCTTTTTTTTTCTTGGTTCGGAGATATGTTCGTACCTGTGTACATTATTAATGTTGTGCGGATAAATTGTAAAAAAAAAGAAAATTTTCACCAACATTTTTACCGTCAACTTTTTTGTATTTTTCCTTTTTTTTTTTTTTGATTTAGTAAAATTTTTTTTAATAAGAAAATTGAGCCCAATCAGAAATTAATATACGTAACGGAACAATTCGAATACATATTTTTCAATTATTTAATGATGAAATCAGGAGAATATATTTTAAGATTATATTTTTTATTTATTTTTTAAATGTACTTTTAAGAGCCCATTTTATCAATCATGGTTTAACGTAAACTGTTAATTGTGTATGGTAAGACCAAGATTAAATTTTTTTTTATTGAAAAATAAAAAATACTTCAAGTTAAACTTAGTTAAAACTTACATTTAATCGGCGATTTACATGATTTAATTTTTGTGAAAAACCGTGAATTTCTTAACTAACCGTGCTCAAAATTACTATACCCTAAAAGTAATTATTTTTTTTTTCATGTTTAGTGTTCAGTAAATAAAGAAATTTCCGTTAAAATTTGGATTTCAACAAAGTTTAAAATTGCAAACATCAAAAATTGTTGTGATGAAATTTTTAACATAATTTATAGAAAGTAACATAAAATTTCATACTAAATATCTTATAATATTTATTAAAAAGATTTTTAAAAAAAATGAAAAAAGAAAAAAAAGAAAATAGTTTTCAAATTTCATATGGAAACAGGCTTTACTGGAAACCATCCCGGTTTTGTTCTGGTATTCTCTAGACAAATAATCCAATTGGTTCTGCTCACGTTTTACGTGAATATTACGACTTCTTGGTTCTCAAAAATAAATTACAGATCTAAAAAAAACCCCTACCATTCTTATTTGTCAATTGCTACCACAAACTTAAATTTCAAAGTAGGGTCTCAATTGATTATAATTTTGACTCGAAATTTTCGGTGTAATATGTAACATATTTTTCGTATACGTGTTTTTTCGAAGAATATAAATCGGACTTCTTTCATCTAATTAAAAATTCACTATAGGAAAAAAAACACTGTTTTGGTTTTTTATAAAAAAAATAATAAAAAAAATGGTCTTTTGCAGAACCCTGTTATGGGCAATTCCAGCGTTAGGCACGTTACACGTTCCGACGTTTTGGATCAAATTCCGTAAATTCCAATAGTCAAA
>JAABKK020043330.1:0-12874 GCA_011634745.2 Catotricha subobsoleta | reverse complement strand
TTGTTAAAGTGCAAAACTTAAATCATATAATTGATCTTTTCAAGCGTATCAATGTATTTGCAAAAGCATTCAGATGTGAATTTTGTTGTAAATACAAAAAGTACATCCAACTCTTATTAACCTACCCTGAAATAGTGTTCAATGCAGAGAGGTCTTTTTTATGTTTAAAACGATTAAGAGGAAGATTACTCAAGACGTGAGACATCTTCGTTTTATATTTTTTATTAAAAATAAATGTGTTTTGAAAAAGTATTGGATAAATTTTGCTTGACTTTTGTATTATTTTCGTACATTATTACTACCGCCATCTGCAGTATAAAATATAAAGAACTGTCAAAACAACGCGTCTTTGATAGAAATTGTTATAATTATCAATTTTTTAATAAAAAACCTTCTGTTTTTGAATTAAAAACCTCTATTATTCTATATTTAGACCCTTCGATGCTTTAAGGTAACAATTTAGAATGTTTTCTGTTATTTAAATATTTGATTAAAGTTGAATTTTTTGTGCAATTTTGACCGCCACAACCTAACAAATTACTGTTTTCAAAATTGTTTTTTTGTTTTAAACAAACATAAAATTAAAAATATTGACCCTTCAATGCTTTGTCCTATTATGAATCTTTCATAAGCATCCATAAAATTAAATAAAAACAACATAGTTCGGCCGCAATTTTGACACAAAGTTTACATATTTAAGGTTATACTTACTCTTAAAGAATTATTTACTTGCGAATATGACTCAACAGAAAACAAACGACTCAACAATAATACACATTCATCGAGAAGATGCAAACGATACAGATCTCAAAGAAATACTAGACGATTTTATTTTGCAAGAAGGTACAGTATTTCTCTTTTTTTTGCTTTCACGACTTGTGATGACTTTTTTTTTGCACCCAATGGCTTCACGAAAACTCGGCGCCTCTGTGTCTAACCTTGTATTGTAAACTTTATTGTGAGAAAAAAAAAATTAGAATAAAATTGAATTTACTGGGTCTATACTGGTCTATACTATAAGGCCACAAATATTATATGATACTAAATTGAATGGGATGTTATACATGTATTTACTAAAAATTCTTAATTATATATCAAGCATTTAGCACACATTTTTTTGAAACCGCATATTGTAAATAATTTCATTCTAATGATTACATAATAAAAATAACTATATTTAAATAATTTGTTTAAAACAATTACGTTTATATTGCGAAAGCCAATTATATAATTATTGTGTTCATGTTTAACAACAACCTACATCTTTACATCTAGCTATAAAGAACTTCTAATTATTTTTTTACATTTAACGCGACAATAATACAAAAAACATAATTATGTTTCCATTTGTTATCGTATTTATTTATTTAGAAAAATAATTAAGACAAACTTTTAGAATTACCTCTTTTCTTTATTTTCTGAAATAATTTCTAGGATTATAAAGTCGTGTATTTGAAAATAAAAGTTTATTTATGAAATGAACATTACATTATTGAAATAAAAAATACATTTTTCCATTGGACAGTAACTGTAAACAGAGTGTAGATGAGAATTTAAATTGAATGATAAAGTGGTGAAATGTGATAAACTTTTAAAACAAATAAAAACTTACCAAGAAAAATATATAATTGCAGTGTTTTACATGCATCCAATATTAATATTAAAAGTTATATAACGAACATTTGCCAATTAAAAAATTACGTTAATTCTAATTATGATGTCGCAACATATAAACTCAATGCTCGAACATCTTCGAATGGGCCCATTGAAGAAAACAAAAGTGCCAATTGAAAGTGATATGATGACGACGGTTACGGCAACAACAACAACGACGACGACGACGACGACGAAGACTATGACAATGACTACGACTATGGCTACATCTACGCCAGTAATAATAGGAACGGATAGTTCAATTGTTATTGTTAAAGAAAATGGTGAAATTCAAAGTAGTACTGATGAAGTGGATAACAGTAAAATCAGTGTTATAATCAGTGATGGACGCAAGAAATCATTAAAAGAAATACCAAATGGGGTTGTGAATTTAATTGAATTGGAAAAAAAATTTGATCCAAAAAAACGGTATAGCATTGGAAATGGTGAAGTACGCAATGGAAAAAATCGGGAATTATCGCCAGCACCAAGAGGTATGCAACGTAAATTATCAGCCGATATGAGATTTAAGGGCAGTAATAGTCAATTAAATGAAGATTATGCTATGCGAAGACCGGTCCGATTAAAAAGCCTTACCACGGATTTTGAAGCTTATGACTCGTTACATACAAAAGCTATTAATGTAAGTTTCATTATTTTTTAATTCATTTTATCTTATCTATACTAATTATAAAATAATAGTTAAATGAATTGAGGAAATAGAATTCAAAATTTTGGAAAATGATAAAAAGTTATATATGTTTTAATGACAACAACATAATGTTTAATAGAGGAATTATAGTTTCAATAGACATAAAATACTACAATAAAATTAAAATGTAAAACTATTTCAGTGTATTTTAAATATATAAATAATGTTTTACAGAAAATCCGATCCATTTATGTTTCAGAATAAGAAATGTTTTACAAAACTTTTATGATTTTTATTTGAGATTAATATTCTGAATGGTTAAAATTATCGTTTTAGCAAATTTTAGAATAATTTTTATATCAGTAATAGTTGTTTGTATGATTGTATAAATGAACCCTTGATAATGATTATATGGTTTCGTACTTTTAAAGTCGATTATTTAAATTAGTTCTATAAATGTTAGTTATTCATTGTTCACCTGAAGCTATTTTAGTAAAAACATTTGCAGTTAAATTTTAAAATAAATGTCAATGGCATTGCAATTAACCAGTATATATGTATCTGTTATCAATTTTGATAGTACATATATGGTTTATGAGATTGCTTGCCTAAAAATTATGTGAACAAGTACTTTGAAATATTTTGTTAAAGAATTTATAACATTTTACATAAAATATTTTAGCTACTATAAGATAAAAATTGTTCTGTGAATAGTTATTTGTAACATAGCTTATAGCTATATGTTAAATATTTATGTTCACAATTTTCATATACAAAATTAGAGAAATTTTACAATTTTGTACATTTTATCATAATAGAGTTGAATTACCGCGGTAAACCATAATATTATTGAATCGGTTTATACAATATTTTCACATTGCTACCAAAGTCCTGATGGTTTTTTATGCACAAACTTTCATTATTGATTTTGATTAATAAAAATAAAATAATTTTACCTACCATCTTACGATGTGCCACAAGAACTAAGAAAATAAAAATGTGCTTAAAAATACATCGAGAAAAATGTAAATAGCGTAGATATGACTTTTGAATAAAACAAAAATTATATATTCTTTTTTTCGTTTTCTTTTTTTTTTAATAGTAACGCTTTTAGAGTTATTGCGCGGATCAGTAAATATTTGATTTTCGCTCAGATTGCTTATGTAAAAATGGTTAGAAAAAAGTTCCGAATATTATTTTATGTACAATCTGTGTGATCTTGCCAATTTATAAATGAAAAGTTGGTTTATTTACCTCTTGGATTGATCTTTGATGTTTTACCGTTGAACATAAACGGACTTGTTGTATTTAAATTAGTTTTCCTTTTTCACTTCATTTTTCTACAAAGAAAATAAAAAAATATAAAAGATTAACTTTTAGCAAAATAGTTTCTTGTCATCGAAAAAAAAAGAAAACATATTCGATGTTCCTCAATCAAAATTCAAGTACTATTTCGTATTTCAGACACGGTCTTGTTAAAATCATCCCTTGGGCAAATAAATATTTCTCAATAACATTCATTTGTAGTTTATTGCATGAACAAGACCAGAGATATTACACGGTAACCTATGTTGTTTTGTATAAAAGTTTATAGACAAATCTTTGTGTAACGGTTAAGTTTGTTTCTGTATTAGAAATTAGTTTCTATAAAAGCCTTTTTGGTAAATTTATTTTATGGAATATAATAAAAGAATATCAAGTGGTCAGTGGTGAATAACATATCCTTCTTCTTAACCAACTAAAACTCAAACTCAAACAATGTTCGTGATGTCCTTTTTAATTAGGTGGATTAGGGACATTGACTATACCTTTTGCGTATATTCTTATTCATACCGAATAAACTTTAATCGTTCATCATGGAATATAAATAATACAGTGATAGTGAATAGATGTTTTATATTTTTTTTCTAGATTTCTTTAATTCACTATAGCGTACTATTATTTGTCACGTGTTATTTTATTGTAAAATACACTACGAAAAAAATAATATATATATATATATATATATATAAATGTTTTATTAACGGTCTATTTATAGACTTTTTAAAAGCCTAACCTAATCAATAATCATCCTAAATGTTTTCATCATCATCAATAATTTATGAAAAGTACCTGGTCCATATTATACGTAATTGCTTCTTTATATTTATATATATATACAATAAAACTGGTTCTAGTATTTACCTGCTTCAAAACCATAACAGTACAATATTAATACTTTTTCTATTATGGGTATGGGCATAATTTGTATAAAAGTGCTACATTATTCATGGAAACAAAAGAAAATAATGATGATTTTAGCAAAACGTAAATAAATAAGCTCCCAAACATTTCAAAAATATTTAGCGGAAGGGTTTGTTTTCATATTTACGAAAATTTGTTAAACATCGTTAGTAAATTATAATATTTCTAGTAAATGTTTTTAATTAAATTATTTACATTTAAGTTTCTTTTCAAAAGATAATTTAAATTTTATACAAAATGTTTCTTTAAATTTAAATAATAATTTTATTTCAGTGACGCATAGTTATAAGATTATATTTAAAATAAACTAATAAAAGTAAGCAGCATGAAAAAAAAAATTCTTTATGTGTACATATTATATGGTACCTGAAAATTGGGAATTGGTTTTATTAAAATATTTATACATAATGCAGATCAAATAGTTTTTAAGTTTAATAATTTGAAAAAGATTTTAGCAATTAAATATTTTTTGTCTGGTTATAGAAAAAATCCCAACTTAAATCATGGGATTCTTAAATTCTTCATGACTTTTTTTAAATAAATATTTTTTTTTATTTATTAAAATTTAAATTTTACATATAACATTCGGCGTTACGATTCTACCAATGAGGCTTAATACGATAGCACCAGGTCGTCTAAAATATTAAGATATTGAATGTATGAGTGCGAGTAATATAAAACGTATAAAATTTTAATGTTTGAAATTTATCCAAAATATTTGTTAGACGAGATTTATATACAATTTTCCTTTTAGAAATTTGAAATTTAAGAAACAAAAAACAACTCATTTTATATTAATTTAAATAATATTAAAACCAGGATTCAGTATAGAGGATAGCGGCGTGTTGTGAAGAACACTTGTAGTCGGCAGCAGATTTCTGCGGAACTACCTATAAATACAGATATACAAGATATAATGCAGACAAAATACTTCATTCTAGACTGTTTGAACATTAAATTATGGACTGAAGCAACAAAGATATATATATAAGTTATATATTGCAGATTAAAATCAAAAGCTTTAAATAAATAGTTAAAAATAATTTGTTAATATTTTCATGGAATTTTACGCAAATATTCCTTAAATGCCGTACAATAAATAAAATTTTTAAGTTTTTGCATTTATCTACTTAGGCTCGAATATGTAAACGACGATAAAAGAAATAGAAAAATTATTATACGCAGCCATTTTTGAATTATTTGCGTACAGTTTTTAATAAAATAATCGGGGAATAGGAATTTATGCAATTCCACTTGATAATTAGCTTATTAATAAAATATATCGTCATTGATCTGGTATTAAAGGTTATCTGCAAATGTCCCGAAAAGCATTTGAGGCTATCCGCAAATGTCACGAAATGCATATGGGTGCTCTTCGTAACATATGCAGATACAGTTCATCCAACGAGTCATGACCAACATGGCGTTAACTGCACATATTTTTCTCCTTTTCCCCCCTCAAAATCTATGTTACGATGCGCAGAAAATGACGAATTTCGTGATTCATGACTCGTCGGCCGCACTGTAGCTGCTTATGCATTTCGTGACATTTGCAGACACGTAAAATTAATTCTAAAGTTCCAGCAAAAAACGAAAAAAATAGCGTTCCGGAACGTATGTGGGTTCCGGTTCCCGTTCCAGTTCCTATTCCCTGAAAATAATGCACAATGAATCCCATTTTCAAAAATGACATAATTAAATACCGGATATTATTATTTGATCGCCTAAAATACAAAATTGATCGCCTGGACAATTTTGCCTTTCTCAAAGGCTATTTTGTGAAATTTTGTATTTTATTGAATTCATTATTTCCCCCGCTAGGGCTATTATATCAAAATAAACATAAAATTTCAATTAGCCGATTGAAAACATGATTTAAATGGAAATTTTGCTTTTTCAGGCGATCATTTTCTGTATTTTCAGGCGATCAATTTGTGTTTTTGGGGCGGTATTTCGGTTTTACTGGCGATCATATAAATGTGTGCTATTAAATACTTTGTTTATATTATTACATTATTTTTTTTTTTTAATTGAATAAGTATCATTTATACAAAATTTTGTTACAATTGTAATAACAAGTTATAAATATTTATGTGATTTAATCTAATGATTTTTCAGTAGTATGAGAATTATTAATCCAAGAAATATAAAACAAACATCATATCTGATAAAAAAAAAATTCTTTTAACCTATATCGAATATTGATTACTTACTTTTGATAGTACAATTTCATAATTATGTTGTAAAATGTTCATGGAACTGAAACAACTGTTTCATAAATAATGTTTATTATCTCAATATTTTTGAAATAAGTTTTACTTATAATTAGTTAGTTTTATTTTATTTTTTCTTCGCTTTTATCATATTGTTAATTACATTTCTTACATTTTACTTTCAAGTTAGTGATGATTATTAATTATCCAAATTTCTTATTGAAAGCTTTAGTCTTAGTGATAATAAATTATGGAACAACTCTGACACTTTAATTAAAATTGTTATAAAGCTATCAACAAATTATTTTTATGATGTCTTGTTCATATCAATAAATAATACTTATTTAGAATAATAATGCAAAACAATATTAATTAAATTATGTCTAGAAATTGTTTGACTAGGTACTTTCAAATAAAATACCTATTTTATGTATATCCAAATAAAATACGAAAAACCATTGAAATAGCTGAAAACCATAAACATCATCATAAATATAATTAATTCATAATTGTATCAACTAATCCGATATAAGCCCTATTAAGCCTAATTATTTTCACCTGATGTTGGCGGTGCTGTTTTCTATTTCTCTTATATACCATTTTTTTTCTTTTTTGTTAACTTGAAGTAGGTGTTCATTTCTCTGGTATATTTGTTTTAAGTGCTTATATGTTAAACATCTATATCTTTAATGTATATCAGACAATTTCATAGGCAACGCGGAGGCATAGCATCAATAAATTTATGTCTTCTTTTGTAAACACCTTGAAGGCATATTTTCATTTGCTGAGAAATGTATTATTGTAATACAGTCGAAAACGGTATGCAGATTAAATATTCGAAAGTAAGTTTGGGTTTTAAGCAGTTACAGATGTGATATGAATAGGAAATGATATTATTATATAATATATTTATTATATTTATGTTGTTTCACATTGAATTTAAATAAATACATATTTCTATTTAGTTATATTGGTTCTAATTCTTTATTTTTGAGCTTGTTTAATTTTTTTTTTTTTATGTATGATACCTGAGTTTTTGAGGATAAACCACTTAGGAACTATTGTTTAATTTATAAATATTTATATATTTTAATGTATTTAATTTTTATGGTCTTTCTTTGGTGTTTTTGAGCCATTATGGTGATTTAATTTGTTCAAACTAATTTTTATTTTTCCTTAAATATTTTCAGAGAATCATTCGTGTTATTAATATTTAACAGAGTCTTGAAATTAATACAAATCCTAAAAGATCTCTCCAGGCTAACTTTAATTTGATTTACTATTTTAAGTCAACAGAAAATAATCGATATAAAATTGTGCCAAAAAAAAAACTGAGTTACCTAACCGATATTTTATAACCGGTTTTATTTGTTGGTTTTACCGGTCGGTTATAAATAACGAATGTAGCTAGTGAACCTCCAACTTTAACCATTTCATATGTCATAAACACTGCTTATTAAACAGCTCTTCTGCTTAAACTAGTAAATTGTTCTATTTAAAGCTTCTTTTAGGGTATTTGGTTAAAACTGTATGAAATCTGTTTATTTTATATGTTTATTTTCTTGTACATGATGAGATGAGTATGATTATGAGATGTGAATACTTATGTATAAAATGTATAAATACATTTTGAACAAAACTTTAGTAAAGATAAAACATCATCTTATAGTCAGACATTGTACGTATTGTGTATTTTAAATAAATTTATGCAAATAATTACGATTCTCGAAGAAAAATATAGTTAAATAGAGTATGAATAATGAATATCATATTTTACAAGGAAAAACAAAATAATATCTCACTAACTCAGAAAGATTAAAATGTATAAATTTTGTTAATTAAAATGAATTGTATCTAGTTTAAGATCATTTATAATACCAATGTAGGTACGTTAAATTGATAATTTCTAATGCATACGATAGGGTAATCCATTTGTTATATGATTTTGGAGAAAAAAATTAAGTAGCCAGAACCAAGAGTGCACGCGTACAATTTGATATAATGGGTCTCAATTTTTGGCTAATTTATTTTATACAGAAAACAAACAATTACTGTTCAGCCAGAATTACGCCAAGTTGGTTTTTTGAGTCACCCTAATTTATGAGAATTATCTACTAACATCCCCTGTATTAAGTTATTAAATGAGTGAACATAATCACTATGAGACACTCATATGATATCTTTTTTATTTGCGTTCTACGTAAGATCCAAATATGTATATTCAAGTTAACTCTGGTTAAGATAGCTTCAGGCTATTTTAAAGTATGTATTTTCAGTTATGTATTATATATACAATGTAGAATGTAGATATATTTAAAAACACACATTTAAATGTTTAATACATACATCGTTCAGACACTTATTTACGTGTATTTTAAGGAAAATACGTTAATTTAAACTTACGTATATTCTTAAAATAAGTCAACATTCTTTTTTTATTAAATGTTGTTTATTAAGTTTTATAAGTTGGGAAAATGTGTTTGATGCTTTAATAATATTATGAGTAATTTACTATCAACGCTGCTATTGTGTTGTATTCTATGGATGTAATTTAGAGTTTAAGTCTAAAAAAATTGAATATATCGCATTTTAACGTAATAAGAAATTTCTTATTACTCAATTTTTCCTTTTGCATTACGAAAAGCTTTATTTAAATACATAATCGCGATAGTCAGTTATACTTATTTACGTCAATATACTATATACCATTATGTTTATTGTGCCAAAAAATTCCTTTTAATATTTAAGCATCCTATCTCCATTACGCGAGTAAAGCTAAACAGGTTATACATGAAATTTCAACTTAATTTGTTTCTCAACGGTTGGATTTTCATGTATAACCTGTTTACCAGAGGTAGCTTTACTCGCGTAATGGAGATGAGATGTATGAAATCAACTTTTCGAAATAGAAATTTTACACTTTCGTTACCGTCACTACAATTTCGTTTGCCATCATTACAATAAGCAAGATGGTTTTTATTGGATTAACAATGAAAATATGTGACATATGTATTATGGTTATGTTTTTAATCAAATAATCCAAACAATCTAAATATTTTTCTATAATTCGTACCTACGTAATAGAAAAGATCTACAATACAATCGAGATACTTGTTAATCTTAATTGAAAAATATATTTTTCAAATTATAATTGGAGTAATATTTTTGGTAAAAAAAATTCTTTTTTAAATCAAATGAGAAATATAAACGGCTACGATTTAAGTACAAAACTGAATAAATTACATGACTAGGTACCTACTAATTGAAAGGTTTGCACACAGTATGACGTATTCAGGAGTTGTACTGTCGTACGTCATAAACAGTTGGAAATAACAGACGTTTCTTTGAACATTTTAAATGAAAAGCAAAAATCTGCATAGCACATATAAATAGGTGAATTTTAAATACTTATTTAATATTTTGTTTAATAAAAGCGTTATCAATTCAGTTTAATACCTTCAAAGCTAAAATAGGTACTATTAGTAAATAATTAACATAAAACATCATTTAAGTGGTCGATTGATGGTAGAAATTTCAAGGAAATTTTTTATGATGCATGTGAAATGATTGATTATTCCGAAATTTCGGCACGATTATAATAAGTCTTTAAATACAGAATTGTTATTGTTAACTTATCTTCAATTCAAACATAAATTATATTTGAATATAGCAACAAATAATGTACTCAGAAACTTTTAAAAATGCATTAAAATGAAATCGCCTTTTTTACCTTTTTTTCTTCCAAAATAATACTAAACATCCAATTTATATTCAAGGAGCCTATAAATCAGATAGGTATTTACTTAAACAATATATTATCTCTAAAACAAACTTAACATAATTTATATATGAAAAAAGGGACACAAATAAGCTTGTAATGTGTTAGAAATATTTATGAAATGAAAATGCGATATAATAAGAGTAAATAACATTAAAGTATTAAGCAAAAAAAAATTCATAGACAAAACAATTTAGAATATTCTTAAAGGGATCAAGTCAACTTTTTGTTCGTTTTGGTTTGAAATTTTTTATTGTGGTCGGCATACAATGTACCTACGTTGTAATTGTATTAGATAATGAACACGGATTGAAAAACATTATTATTGTAAACAATATGGACTTAGTGTTTTAATACATTTATGTTTTCCTTTTTAGCCTCTGATTTTTTACATTGTTTGTTATCATCAATTTAAAGCGATTTGACGGCGTGTTAATAATATTATAAATTTTGTCCATCAAATACTTAACATTGATATTAAAGGCAACAAATTTATTTATTCAAAAGCAATTTTAAAAGGGTTTACGTTCACCTAAATTTAGCAATATTACATTATTTCAATTTACTGCGAATTTATTTTAATGATGTGAATATTATGTAACATTTTAAGATAGCAAACATTTCAATACATATTTGTTAAATTATTCCATCAGTCTTTATATTTGTTTTTAAATGTTATTGCCTATTCCCTATCGACTTTTCTGAATATAAAAACCAACAAACTGATAAATACCGGATATGTTGAGGTACAATCATAGATGCATACGGGGGGCCTCACCACCTTTTTTAAGTTTTTGAACAGAAAATAGTAGGTATGTTTCAGAGAAATACCCTACCTCGATTTTGAGTAAAATAGCAAAATAGTACCTTTTTTAAGTGTTTGAAAAAATTACCCTACTCCGATTTGCATACAGAGCGCGGTACTTTTTTTGCTGCATTTTTTATCCTCTGTAACTTTTTCAAATTTATTTTTTTTAAAAAGACTTGTAATTAAAGTAAATATTTTTTGAAAAAAGAATACGCAATTTGTAATATCTTGTTAGATAAAGAAAAACCTGCTATGTAATATATATTAGTATTTAAAATAAATTTAATAATAATAAAAACATGAGTTATTTTTATCAAATTTTAATTTATTGAACTAATAACATTTAGAAAAGAAAAATATTTACACATTGAAAATAATATAATTAATAGTATTATAATTAATTACTAACAAAAAACTAGTCGATGTAAATAGCATTATCATCTTCTGTAACAATTTCGCATTCCACTTCTTCCTCCCAATACGCAGCATTGTAATCAATAGATTTCATCATATAATTTACTTCCACTTCCTTTATTTCTTCATCTATCTTCTTTTGTACCTCCGTGTTTTCTTCTTTCTTCATGTCTTCCTCTTTACAGCTATAGCTCTCGTTCATATTGGCACTATCGTGTTTTTCATTGTCAGTTTGGTTAAAATTAAGATCTTGTTTTTGGAAATCGTTTAAAACTTCAATTATGTGTGCTTCATAATCACTAAAACACATACTTTCATCATTAACACTGTCGACTGGATCATCGTCCTCTTCGTTCAAACTTTTAAATGAGAATGAGTAGTCTAAAATTGAATTAGAATTGTTATTCATACTCGAGCTCACTAAGAGATCTATGCTTTAAATGTCAAAATAATTATCATATTGAATTGACGTTCTGAATTTATTGGTTTGCTTATTATATTTTTTGGTTATATTGATTGTTGTCATAAATAAGTTTTAAATAATTACTATTCCATTGAATATTTCAATAAAACTTTAACTTTTCATATTAAAGAAAATTATGTTATGTAAAATAAAATATTCTAGATTTCTTTAAACTTGTTTTAAAATTATAATTGTTAAATATAAAAAAAAAATAAGCGAACTGACAGAGAAAATGATGCTTTGAATCTTATAACGCGCATAAAAAACAAGCCGTGATTGCTCGAGCCAATAATAGTCGAACCATAAAAAATTTACCACATAACTCGACACATTTACTCGAGCTACGCTATCTCAAGCTCGGTTTGCTCGAGCTATCTTTGCGCGCATAAATGTAGCCCCTGATTTATTATCTTAGCTTTATTAATGCAATTGCACTATTGATTGTCTAAATAGCCAGTATTTTATTAATATTTTACGAAGTCGCTGGTGTATAGCAATCATAGGTAATATAGTTCTTCGAACTAGAATGGAAATGGTGGCGCTGATCGCCGTAAAATACGAGTATCAAAATGAAATGACATTTCTGAGTAAATTTCAAGAAAATATTATAAAATGATTAATTTTATGCTTATTGTTTACATTTTTGGTT
>JAABKK020043308.1:0-12878 GCA_011634745.2 Catotricha subobsoleta | reverse complement strand
TTTTCTATGTTTATGAATAAATTAATACTCGCAAAAATGAAGTTCTGTACCAATCTAATTGGCAGCTTGTTTTTTTAAATCTAATAAATTTCAAATTAAAACTGCTCCAAACCAAATGAATCTATTATTTTAATAGATAATAATTTTTTTTGAAATAATAGTGCTTTATCGATATCATTATTTAATTGAATTATTATATTTGGTGAATATTGGTGTTTGATGTTAATCTATTTAATATTTATTGTAACATTTAATTCTCAATAATAATTTAGGTGTTCTAAACTATTTCATAACAAACAATTTAAAACAGTTTTAAGAAATTGACAGTTTTAAAATAGATTTAAAACAGTTTTATTTGGGATTTTTTTTAAATGCGTTTAAAACAATTTACAGTTTTAAATCAATTTTAAGATATTAGATTTTCATTCTATTTTTTTCAAAATAAATATAAAACAATTTTCGTTTACTTCTATTGATTTCGAGTTTTTTTCTTCTTTTTTGTCACAAAAACTACCCCGAAAAAAAAAACTTTTTTATAAGCGTTATCAATACGTATCATTCACAAAAGTTGGCGCGGCGCCTCTGCAGACCTTATTTATTGAATATTAAATTGATATCATCAGGCATTTTTTTTCCTATTTTATTAATTATTTAAAAAGTAATAATAATAATAACTTTATTACATTAAAATTAAAACAAATAAAAAACAAAAAAATCCATATTACCTCCTTAAAAGAAACAATAAAATTACAAAACAACAACACTATATGAATATATTTTTAGATAATATGTAGTTTAAGTATTTCATTTTCAATTTATCACTACTTATATGGTTTAGTATAAGGTTTTACACTAGAACCCATGATGGTCCATACAATTTATTTGTATTATTGAGTTTATGTATTGCATAAATTATTTAAATAACAAAAGCTAAATTTACAAAAATTAATTAATTAAAATTTATTTATATATATAATTTATAAAATCATATTGAGAATAGCCCATATTACGAATTAATCTATTTTTAAAAAATATTTATGCTATAAGTATATATTTATGCCATTGTTTCTGGTTTTGAAAATAATAACGTTTTTTTTTTTATTATTAAGCTCTGTCATATTAGTTTATGGACAATTTGACATAACTATTAATTTGCAACCACATCAAATATATTCGAATTTACTGGCATATGATTGAACTAAGGTAATTATTTCAGTTAGTTAATTGAACGTTATTAAAATATTTAATTTATTTAATTAAAATTATGGAAATTTAACAGAATATTAATCTAAATGATAAGGAAATAAATCAATATAATTCTAATACTAAACAATAGACCCAGATGAAATTGAAACGAAATCTGATAACTATAAATATAAAGTATTTTAACGATAATATATTATTTATTCTTTTCTTTATTCGAGAACTGAAATCAAATTATTTAATGAAATACAACATTGAATTACACTTAACTGAATGTTTTAAAGATTGTAAACATCATTTGATTTCTGATTATGAAATGCTGTGTAGGTATTAATAGTTAGGAGATTTTACTTCATTTTATTAAAATAAAAAAAACTTGAAAAAAACAAAATTGGTTCCTTAATATTTTTGTTTGAATTTTTTTTTCTTACAAAGTCGTGTCGTATAAGGTAAATGTCCCATTTACGGATATATAGTACTTATTATGGTGCATTTCTATTTCTGGTCTACAAATATTGTTGCATATGTATTATGTATTCTATACTTTTGTTTTTAGCGCAATCTAGTAAAAGATCTATATAAAGCAAACAGCAAACTTATTTCGGTATTTTTGTCTTATTATATGTATTTATTGGTGTTGAAAGTGACAGACGTACCAAATAGACGTGCAAGTTTCTTTTAATAATTTCAAAAATTTCACATAAATTTAAAAATGTTTCTAATAATAATGTTAGTTACTGAAATTTTTTTTATAATTGTATCTCACAAAATGTAATAGGTTATACAAAATTCTTGAATGAATAAATTGAATTGAAATTGAGACGTACTAGTTTTATACTATTTTGCATATAAAAAATATTTGGATATTATTCATTAATTGTTTTTCTCTATCTATCTATTACCCAGGATTCTTACAACAACGATTCCCGAAAATTAGATAATATTCGAAAAATAAACGAGAAAGATTAAATTAAATTATTAATTTAATCATAAGAATTTAACTTTCACCAAATGAAATAACTTAAACATTTATTAACGTACCTTGATCAAGGTTAGTTAGTTTTCTAGTGACATAAATCAGAACTTGTCAATAAAATAATTTTTAAAAGGGATTCAATGGAAATACCTCTCACGTATAGTTGCTATAAGTACTTGTTACTTCGCTTGTTACTATTTAATTTATAAATAAAGCTTATTTTAATAACTCGAATATACCTAGTTGTTTTAACTTTTAACATAAATATACCTAAATCAGAGAACATTAGAAATGTTAAGAAATTTTTAAAACTTTAAAGTAAAATTATAGGTTTTATTTCATTAGTTACAATAAAAAGTTAAATTTTCTAAATAAATATTTAAATTATTCTATTTTCACATTTTTATTCTTCTTTTCAAATAAACTTTTATAAGTTAAGTTATAAATGGGTTGGTACTTTACGTACAGTTTTTATTTTATATATTTTTTTTTCATCAGAGTGTATAAATTCAGAAGAAAATTTTTGAAATCGTTCAGAAACACATTTGATGTGCGTTGTTAATATTGCTGAATGAATTTATTAAGTTTCTATATCAAAAGAAAACTATTTTATTTAATCGATATTTCAAATTGTTTAATATATGTAAATTGAAGCAGTTCATTGTTGTCAACGCAAAAAATTAAAAATGGTTTTGGGCATTAAAGCAAATAAAAAATGGAAACGTTCCACAGATGTTCAAGAATTGTTTGCCGTTCATATTTTCTTGATGAAAATTGGCGGACATTGGCCCATTGATTATACAAAATATCTACCAAAATCATTAGCATTTTTATCAAACGGAATAAATTATGCATATTTTGGTTTAATGAGTTTTATGAATTTTCACATGTCGATTTTGTATTTGGTGAAATTTTTTAAAAGCTCAGCTGCGGAAGGATCTGTTACCGAAATATCAGATTCATTGATGTCAACCATTTTGCATGCTTTTGCTTTTTTTGCTGGTTTCTATTTACAGTTTTATCAAAAAAAATGTTCGGACATGTTTAAATTCATGAATAAAAATTTTAAAATGAGATCAGCTAAAGGTAAGAAAATGTAATAAATTCAATTAAATAAATCTTAAGCGAGTATTTTTTATTTAACAAGGACTCACTTATGTCACAATTGAACCATCATTTTCTTATTCAAACCAAACGACAATAGTTTGGACCGTACTTTTGATTGTAGGGGTGCTCGGAATTGTTGTTTTTCCAATAATTTCTGGAAATCGCAGTTTACCATTGCCACCATGGTATCCATATGATGAATTTGTAAGTAAATTATTTTAATTTAATAATCAGACTATTTGGATACATTTAAAACAGAAATATTCTTTTTAATTATTTGCACAGAAACCAGGACTCTACGAATTCACATATATTTTACAATGTGTGGTACAATATGCTGTTGTTTTTGGTTTTGGTAATATTGCTTGTGTGCTTTTAAGTAGTGTTATTTTAGTTTGTGGTCAGTACGATATTTTGTTTTGCAGCCTAAAAAATATTCGTTATACTGCAATGCTAAGAGCTGGCGGCAATATAAATGAGCTTAAGTAAAAGATTGCATTTTTATTTTATTTTTAACGGAACGAAAATTAACAATTTGAAAAACAATTCATTGTTTACATTATAGGAAACTACAAAATACTATTGACTATCCAAACGAAGAATTAAATCAATATTATTATAATTATGATCAAAAAGAAGACCTCGATCATATTAGTGAATTCGTCACCAAATCAACATTAAAAAAAAAGTAAATTCAAGAATTTTTAAAACTGTGGTAGAACATTAATAAAGTGTTTTCTGTATATTTGCAGTCAAACGAATAGACCAACGGACACTTATCTAATGGATTATAATGAAGAGCTATCAGAATGCTTAAAAGATTGTATTTTTCATCATCAAATGATTTTAGAATGTTGTATTTTATTTGAGGAATTCTTTAATCCGGTGGTGTTTGTTAAATCATTGCAAATAACATCACAGATTTGTAATTTGGCTTATGTATCATCTAAGGTTTGTGAAATGATGTATTTTAATTAGCATTCCATTTACAAATTGTATTTTATTTTATCAAATATTTTAATTGGACTTTTAGACAACCGCATCACTTCTAGTAAATTTAAATAAAATTGATTATTTGTTTTTAACCTTGTGCGAATTGTGGTTATATGGATATTCTGGTGATTGGTTAAAAAACCAAAGTATTCGTATAAGTGATGCAATATTACGCAGTCCATGGTATTTGTGTGGTGGACCATTTCGTCGAGGAATCATAATGATTATGTCAAATACAATACGACCAATTGTTATTACGGGTGGTAAATTTTTCATATTGGATTATGATAAAGCCAAGGCAGTGAGTTTGTTAATTGCTATTATTCACTATTTTGTTATTTTATTTGTTTTTAACAAAAACATTTTATTTTTCAGATAATGGCAGCATCATTTTCTTATTTTACTCTTTTACAGAAACTAGGATAATTATATATTTTATTTATTTGAAATGTACTGCATTTTAAATAAGTTATTCCCGAAAATAATTGTTTCCTAAGTATTTGTCAAAACACATCCGGATGATAGGAATATATGGTTTATATCCTTATTAGAGCTTATTTTATATGTATTTCAACACCAATAATAAATATATCAGTTGTGCACAATTTTTGTCGCATTTTTCTTCTTTTATTTGTTTTGCTAGAGAATTCTGCTGTATATACCTACATATTATTTTACTGTTGTTTTTGGTAATTTTTTTTTTGTCCAAAAATACATCATTTCAAAGCTCACACTTTATCCGGCATAGGTGGCTGGTAGCTATTGGTAATGGGTAACCCCGTACACTTTCACAAAATTAAATATAATATACATATATGAAAATAGTGATGCACTATAAATGTAGCCGACCAGCACTTTTTCTATCTCTATCTACAAATACATAGTTGGAATTCTTCTCATGTTCTAAATTAAATTTAGTTTAACAAAGCTAAGCACCAACCACAGTGGTGCATCATCGTTTCATTAATTTCGAATTGTTGAAAGCAAAGTAAAAATCGGTATGCTTGTCACGTTTCTTTTTATAAACGGATGATGCTGCTGCTACTATACTGCTACCAGACTGCATCACGATTCTGACAGTGTTTATGCATACTACGCAGAAATGTTATGTATTACATCTCGACTAAACGTACTAAAATCTATGCAAATACTTACAAAATATATAATATTTTTATTGTTTTCCGTAGAAAACGTTACTATTTTAATATTATTACAAATTGTTTCTTTTAACTGCAAATTTAATAATTGGCGAGGTTGAATTTTGCTCTATATTGAAGTAAAAATCCCTTTGATGTTTTTCTCCTTCAAATAGTCGATAGTTTGATGTTCTGTGTGAGAGCTGGCATTGTCATGGTGAATGATGATGCGCCGATTTCTGTCGTTTTTTTTTTCATTTCAGCAAAGACTTCAGGCAAACATATTGTTGTATACCAATCAGCGTTTACTGTTCTTCGATCCTCAAGAGCAACGGTAGCAACTGGCCCAGTTTTACGGAAGAAAAAAGCAATCATTTTTTTTTTAAGTGCTTTGTGAACGAACAACTTTTGTCGATTGTTGTTTTGTTTCGGGATCGTACGAATATATCCAAGTTTCGTCACCAGTTACGATATTGTATACGTTTACAGAAGCACCACGATTGAATTGTTTGAGCATTTTTTTGCACCAATTAACACGAGCCTTTTTTTGAGCATCGGTCAAATTGTGTGGCATCCAACGACTGCAAAGTGTCTTCACTGCTAAATGGTCATGCAAAATCGTTTGTATTTGACTTTTACCAATGCCCAAGGATGCCTCTATCTCGCGGTATGTCACATGCCGATCCGCATCAATCATTTCTCGCACAGCATCGATGTTTGCTGGAACGACAGCAGTTGATGGAAGACCTTCACGGAATTCGTCGCTGACGCTATTTAAACGAAACTACTCGGCGGAATTTTGATCTGTCAATGGTGTTTACCATATAAAATGTCAAATTTTACGAAAATCATATAGGCATATCCAGAAAACGTCATTTAGTGGTCGTTTCCGGAAACTTTTAGGATTACCCGTATATATTTACAGCTCAAACAAAGTATATTTTAAATCGTGCATATTCAAATTAAAGAACGAAATATTTTTAAGATATGTGCTATGTGCTAAATTTAAATGACACCTAAATTTTAACTATTATTATATCGAAAAAATATTTCATATTTAATTTACAGTCAAAAGCAACAACATAATTTTAAATTATTTTTGTTTTTCTAGGTAAGCGATTACTGCGTGCTCTATACAAATTTTATGTTATATTTTAATCGAAATGTTCCTTTTAAGCCAGTGAATCGTATGAAATTGCTTAATGGAAAATATAACCGGATTAATTAAGATTTATTTTACTATATTAGTTCATAGATTAGATATATTCTAGCTAGCGTAATTCAAATTGGTACTTGACCATTATCTAAAATGTTCATTTTGCTATTCAAATGGATCTATTAATTGTACATTGTTCTTGTACATGTATTTTAGGGTGTACCTTATTTTTCAAATAATGAAAAAAAAAACTAAATACCAATATCATATTAATTTCAAATTGCCTCTATGGAAACTATTGAGAGTTCCAAAATTTCAGTAAAAAAAAAATTGAGCTTTACAGTAATTTGGTGAGTTTGATGAATTTCTATTCTGCAGTTAATTTTCTCCATGCAACAGAGTTATATCTTAATGACTTCAATGCATGTAGTTAGCCTTAGCCACAACACATATTTTATAGTAGAAGGTATGTATATACTCTTATTGTTTGTTTTTTGAACAAACTTTTTTGCAGTTAAATAGAACTCAATTCTGCTGATCTTTGTTTAAAAAAAAAAATAAAAACTTTTGGTAGAGTAAAATCATCAAAATAAGTTTAATTTCGAAATAAAAAAAAAAGTTGCACCCTAATATAAGCACTTTGTATATTTATACATTTATAGGTATGTAAAAGCGTACTGCATAAAATGTTCGAATATTGGTAAAAAATATACTGATGCGATTAACAATATGAAAAATTCAATGGAAATACTTTTACATTTATTAATAAATTGGAGGTAAGAGTTCATTCAAAGGGTCCGACCTTTAGGAGGAGGGAGTTTCCCAAATATGACGAAAATAAACTGTAGTCACAAAAGTTATGGAAAAAAAAATTACGAATGATGTACAGGTGGTGTAAGGAGGCTTAAGAAACAAAAAAAAAAAAATTAAAGACGCCTTTTATGAAGGAGATCTAATCAGAGGTTTTTTTTGGTTTATTTTATAGAAATTATGACTTTTTAATACGTATGTGTAACAATTAGTTTTGACTTGAGCGATATTAGTAATTCTTAACAATGTGCCTATTTTTCGAAAAATAAAATTGACTGAAAAATTTCGTACATACATAATTTTTCTTCGGATCAATTGCAAATTTGTATATATACACAATTGTTGCCAGCTAGAGTCTTGGAACCATGATGGAGATTATTCACAACAAAGTTTATAAAAAAGCTTTTATGTTTGAAATGCTTTGAATCATTCGTTAAATTGAAAAAAAAAAGGAAGAAAATGTTAATATATTATTATTATGTACGTATAATAAGTTATATATATTTTACTAAATTTTAAAACTTCTTAATAACGAAAACATGTTCTTTTTATTAATTTTCTATACACATACTTATATATTTGTATATACAAATAGCTAAATTTCTTATAGGCATACTATACTGCTTATTGTTACAGTATCGTTAATAGACATCTAAATTATTCTTTTTTGATTGACGACCTTTGAAAATCAAGCTATTTAAAATGTATACATACATTTTAACGTAGTTATTCCATTTATTTTTCTTCTAAAAATAGCATAAGAAATTTACCGTCGCATGTGCAATAGTTAAATTCCACCTGAACTAAAATTACTCACACCTTTTAATCGTTGGTGCAACGGCAATGTAATATATTTAACATGTTAAGAAGAAGGCGCACTATAAAATTTATTGATTTTCTCTGATAAGACTTAAAGGTAGGTATGCAAATGTGAAATAAGCACAAAATTTTTAACGAACTATCTGATGCCTCTTGCTACTCGAAAATGAACGAGTGCAGCTATAGAAAACTTACCTTGGCGCTTTTATTATCATACCAACTTAATATTTATAACTGTACGAGATATGTGTATATTTTAAATGGACTATATAATATTAAACCATCATACTGCTATGCCTTTACTTTTTCCACCAGCAGCTTGCTTGCCTGGTGTGTGCGCTTGTGATGTGATAACAATTTTAAGTACCTAAATATCTTGTACCATTTAATTTGATATTTTAAATACAAAAGTTTTCTTAAATTACTTTTCTTTAATATTATTTTGTATCTACACTGAATACTGCAGACAATTCTTTTTATTATTATTTAAAAGCATTGCATGTTTGAAATTGGTAAATTGTTGGGGGTCTTCTCTTTTGTATTGTCAAATTGTATTTAGTAATTGGAATTGAAAAGTTTTTTGAAATGTTTAATATGTATAGTTAATAATTATGATTTTATATGTTATAAGAAAAATATTTTGAAGAATGAAAGCACAACGGAATTAATTTCAAACATGAAAACGAATAAAAATTATTATTATTATTAATTTAGAAAACTTTTTATATTTACAGTACAATTGTAAAAAAAAAATATAAAGAGTAATTCTAGGTAGGTACCTATTTGGATAGAAACCCACTTCACTGCTTGTTTTATGGTTTTGTTTTTCCATTTTATAAATATGTGAATTAGGAGTTCATAAATATATGCATATAGATAAATAATTATGAAATTCCATCGAACCCGAGTTTGTACCGCTACTGACATCAGCAAATGAACATTTTGATTTCTTTCCGTATGCATTCACATAAATTAACAGAAATTTAATATACAAACATTTTGTTTATGTTTAAAGTTTTTAAGCTCAACGGTGAGCACGGACAGTACATGATAAAGAAAAGCTTATGTTCCCAAAAGTCAAATCAGAATCTAGCTTGATGGACCTCAAAAGTAGTAATAGGTATATATTTTTATCGCATTTTCATATAACTTAAATAAGCTCATTACCTAATTATTATTTTTTTATACTGACGATGAAATTTAAGAGCATGACGATGGTTTTGCCACTCTTAGACTTAATATATTCTGTGTTCAAATATTCATGAAAATTCAGAAATACATATTACAATATGTATTTACAAGTATTTGGAGATATTAAGTGTATTCAGAATATTTCGAATAATCAAAAGTTAATCAGATTTAGAGAGCTTCAGACTGAGACTTTATAGAGTATGACATATAGAATATGGCGAATATTTCTTATAACATTTATTGTTATCTAGAAGGTCGATTAATTTTATTTGAATTGTTCATTAAATATGTTTTTATTTTCCAAATCTGGAAAGTATTTAAAGAAAAAAAAATCTGAATAAGAAATTTTCTATCCTTCTATATTCTACCACCTCGTATCCATTTCGAATATATATGCTTTTTTCGAGCTTCAATTTTCCATACACTGACTAACAATTTATTAGATTTTAGTTTTCAAATTGCGCGAACAAAATATAGCATTTGTAACCCTCTTATAATGCCTATACACACATTTATATGTATACAGAAAAGAAAAAAAAATGAACATTACATAACTGCAAAAAAAAAAAAAAAAAAAAACATGAAATTCACCTTTCTCACATAAAGCTACAAAAAGTTACAAAACACCAGCTTCGGATGTTATTATTATAGAAGTAGAAATTTATTTGTAATATATGATATGATACACCTCTACATTTTATACGCTCACTACCTACATAAGATATAATGCGGAATGTATATAATCCAATTCATTCAAAATGGTAGAAATATGATTGTACCCGTGAGAATTGTTGATACACTCTCTACTGGGTCTTACTGCCATTATTCTATTTTTTCCAGCTTTATAAAAAAAACAAAAAAAAAAAACACACAAAAATATCTAATATTTTTTACGAATATTATGTAATCAGAATTGGAACAGCAATGGTGAAATGGTGAAATTTTATAGAAATGGTAAAGAGTATTGTGCATATTTGTTTTCGTTTTTTTTTTTTTTTGCTTTTTATTTCAGTCTACCGAAAAATATATGTACGCAAAGACAAAAATTCAAGTAATTTCCTTCTCTTACGAAATAAAGCAAAAAAAAAAAAGAAAGAAACTGAAAAATAAAATAAAATATTTAAATCCCTTTTTGTTCGGTTATTGGTATGTATATATTGTATTTTGTAGCCGCGATGCTCCTCAACCAAAACTAAAATATTGTGCATTGCAGCACCACCTGAAATGTATGTAGCAGCCCATATGCAGCAGACTACAATTTTTTTCTTTTTTTCTTTTAATGAATAATTCAATATTAATATGAACAATAATCGTATTTCTATTTTATTTTTTAATATTCTAGAAATTTTCAATATGAATAGTCGCAAATAAGAAACAGAGGAAGAATAACTGTTCAAACAAGTCACTATTTAATTTAATGATAAAACATGAATAGCATTCATATGAAAACATACAGAGCCTGGCATGGCTATCATTGAAATAGAGACGGTCCTGAATGCACACATGTGTGCCATTGTTCATTTTAATATTTTACGCATTGAAGCTTTTTTCATTTTTTTTTTCTTTTTTTCTTTTTTGAACTGTGTTTTTTCTTTAGTAAGAATATGAGTCTTATGGGACAACAAATATTAAAATATTGTTTTTTTATTTTTATTTTTATTTTATTTTTTATTTTTTTTTTTTTTTTTTTTTAAAAAGGTACTTTACATGTACAACAAACTAAATAAATATTTCATTTATTAACTGTATAGAGTATGGCCTGTTCAGTGCAATAATAACTGAATAAAAATATTACATATTAAATATAGGTGTGCAAAAATACTTTCTGTATATACATATTCAGATTCACACTATATACGTTTTGATTTGTTTATGTGTTTAATGTTGACAGAAAATATTTCGTCCATTTATGTCTTATTTTATTTGTAAAATGTATCGTTAACTATACACCAAACTAGCCTAACCACTAAAAGAAGAAAATCACATAAAAAACAATTCATAATTAACTAATCTGTAAATGATTTATATAAAACAACTCGCTTTAGTAAAAAAAAAAAAAACAATCCGCCAATTAAATTGTTACATAAAATCATTTTTGCAAGTATTAATTTCATAAACAAAGAAAAGTAATAATCCCTAGCATTATTTTATCTTCCAATTCTAATTTTATAAAACAAAAATTACTCATGTTCATGTTGATTTTTCTCAGGACAGAGTGATTATATTGAAAGTGAAATTGAAAATTGACCCACCGTTGTACGCAAAAGCAAAATTAAGATAACATCAAAATATATAGGCTTAAGCTGTTTTCGATTGTAAATGAAAACCTCAACAGATATATAAACTAAAATATTAATATTTTGAAGACATTTTGTTTCTGCGTCCAACGGAAGATCAATCATATTAAAAGCCATCCAACCAATCCCGAGAAAAAGCAAAAAGAAAGTGGACAAAAAATAAACAAAATCACGATTTTTTTCAAAAATGAAGTAAAACTATAAATAGAATAAAATTGACAAAATTTTATTATATATATAAAAACAATAAATTATAATCTTTATTACAAATAAATAAAAAAAAATTAATTCAAATTTAATTTAGTCATTTATATGATGCGTTCATAATACAATATAAAAAATTGATCAGTAGTCCTAGATATAATTAATATTAAAATTCATAACAATAAAATCAAAAATTTAATCCAATAAAACAGTTGGACAGGACATTAACGCCTATTAAATGCTATGTAGATAATAAAGTTAAAAAAAAAGTTCCTTTACTTTTGCAATAATTATTCATTCTACAAAATACAAAGAAAATGACTACAAAATCATCTTTTTCATGAGTATTTTAGTACTTTAATTGACAAAACTTAAACATTGTTTAAATAAGCGGATAATGTACCTATAAAAATAAGAAGATTATTTCAAATTTTTTTTTTTTTTTTATATAGATTTGACAAACGTTTAAGGAAAATGTTAATAAATTCTAATTATAAAATCAACTCAATGTACGATGTTTTATTGAAAGATCATAAAAACAATTATATTTCCTTTTATATTATCATATGATGAAATACAAATCACAACTATCTTATTTCGTGTTTCGTCAATTATATGTTAATTTAACATTGTTAAATATTAATACGGTTGCATTGCATATGTGTTATATGAAATTACCTACAATTTCATATTATAAATAACGAAATTTTATTCATTTCTCTATTTAACCTATATGCAATCCAAAATAAAGCTCTATAGCACGGACGGAACTTAAATATATCAAGAAGAAAAATAACGTCAACAAGCAAAAAGTAAATTTCTTACAATGTTTTTGTTTATGTACAATGAAAATATGTTCACTCAGCACCATATATTTTCTATATACATGCAATACATAATACATATATGGATAAAATATACAACTTATACAACTATTCTAATACAAGTAAGTCGAATACACCAACTAGACATGTCCCATATATATA